>VWZL01003422.1:0-127897 GCA_013396915.1 Stercorarius parasiticus | reverse complement strand
GGAGCCCCTCTGCTGTGAGGACAGGCTGAGAGAGTTGGGGTTGTTCAGCCCGGAGAAGAGAAGGCTCCAGGGAGATTTCAATGTAGCCTTTCAGTACTTAAAGGGGGCTTATAAGAAAGATGGGGACAAACTTTTTAACAGGGCCTGCTGCGATAGGACAAGGGGTAATGGTTTTAAATTTAAAGAGGGTAGATTTAGACTTGGTGAGGGTGGTGAGGCACTGGAACAATTTGCCCAGAGAAGCTGTGGATGCCTCATCCCTGGAAACATTCAAGTTCAGGTTGGATGGGGCTCTAAGCAACCTGATTTAGTTGAAGATGTCCCTGCTCATTGCAAGGGGGTTGGACTAGATGACCTTTAAAGGTCCCTTCCAACCCAAACTATTCTACGATTCTATTCTATGAAATTATTGTAACAGCCTCCTCCAAATAAATATAAGATAAAAATAGCACTAGAGGACAGAGATCACATCTTGCCAAGAAGCAGATAAGCCACCCTCGCTGTAGGCACATAAAAGCAGGCCAGACAGCTGTTTACGCGGGGTGATTTAGCACATCTGAATTTGTCAAGTTGTTTGATAACTTCATACTCAAGAACGTTTCTTTCCTCATTACAGAAACATCCTGATTTCCAGTAAAAAGTGTTGCTGGCACTGGAATTCCCCACATGCTGTTTTCTGCACAGCGGAAAGCAGAGGAGTTTATCGCACAGAAAAGAAAAGCCGTAGACGGATGGCAGTTTTCAATGAGTTTCTGGTGGGTCATCCCTTCCCTTCTTCCACCCCTTAAAAATGCGGCGGCTGTGCCCATGCAATATAGACAAGCTGGATCTTTTCTTTCCCCAGACTCCTGGCTGCAAAGCAAATATGCAATGCCAGTGCAGCACTATCTTCCGCTGCTGGTGCTCTGCAGGGAGACGGGATCCGATTTACCCCAGAAGCTCTGCCGCTGTGTTTCAGCTCTACAGGGATACTCCTTAATCTGCATGAGGAATCCAAAAGACTTGAAACAATAAGAGAAAAGGAAATAATTGTTTTAAGACATGTACTGAAATATCATTGTGTGGATGTACTCAACAGATGGGGAATGCGATGGCCAAATTCAGGCTCCCCTCTGTTAGTTTTTAGAACTGGGCTGCCCAGTCCTTTCTGCGGATAGAAAAATAGGAGGGGGATGATTTGCAAAAGCTTCCTCACCTGCATGGAGAAATGATGGTAGCTGGGGTCCAGGGCCATTGAAGACCCCACCTGTGCCAGGGTGATGCAGCCAAGGATCTCACAGGGCTTGGTCAGGAAGGGCACTATGTGCATGGCCATATTTCTACACTATTCAAAGAGTTCAGAAACCTCTGGGGAAAATGTTCACCTTAAAAAAGGTAGTAAGAGGCTCAAAATGCAGATGCTGTATCCATTTATACATTGGCTAACAGTGGCTCTTGGCTCGCCATGCCTTGAAGGCCCGGGGCTGGGATGTTCACAGCATGCAGGGGAACAAAGTGCCCGCTGGGCACTCAAATTCGGTGAAGGCTGGATGCCTGGGCCCTTCCTGCTGCTGCTGGCAGACCTAACCTAAGTGCCTGTCCTTTTGTGCAGGAGAGAAGGAGGTTTGCATATCCCATTAGTTCTTCCAGACTTGCCACCCAGCACACACTGACAGGAACAAGGTGCCACAGCATCACTTTACCCTTAGCAGTGCTGCTGGTGGAGAGTCCAAGAAAGTGTCCTCAGGAGGATCTGATTTGGATCAGAAGTGTGGTCTGGAAGAAGTCCTGATCTTCTCCACCTTCTGCACTTTGGCTCCCACCACACAGAGGGCTTAGGCTGTGAGAACAGCATTCCATACAGGTACAAATAAAAAGCATGTCCCATCAGCTAACGGGTCCAAGATCTGACCAGAACTAGTCAAAGCAAACCCCAAAACATGTACAGTGTGGACATCAAGACCTTAGCATTAATTCTTCACTCTCCACAAATACCACCTAAACTGCAATGAGGTTGCTCCGAGCACCCTCTGTTAGCCATCCTGGGTTGCCATGTCCAGCAGAGCCCACTGTACAAAACGACTCTGCCATCAATAACCGCCGCAGGACAGGACTGTGAGTGAAGACAACTGTAAGACTACAGGCCTATTTATAAGGGCACCGTATTTCACACTTCAAAGGCAGACATCAGTTCTGCATGGAGCTTAGCTACTTTGAGGTTAGAAAGCCCAATCTCCATCTGCTTTGCAGAAGCAAATCCACATGCAGCCCATTGCCACTGGAGGAAAGAGCGAGCATGCTCCTGGCACCACAGCGTAACTCATCCCAAAGACCTCTGCTGGTCCTCACCAGCCTCCTGGGAAAGGCTGTGGAGACTGGAGCCCACGGCTCTGCAAAGAGCACACGTGTACCTTGCAGCCAACCCCTTTGTGCTGACACGCACATCACCAATTTACCTGAATTACTGCAATCGCAGCTGTCCTTCAGTACCAGCGCCCATCTCGCTGCCTCCCTACAGCTCCAGGGCCAGCAAACTCCCGACACACATGGGGGACCAAATGGGGTGCACAGCTAACAGAACCCACCACCGGCTGCAGATATTTGGACCCCCCTCCAAGAGATACTGCACAGCCAGGGCTGGCAGAGAGATTTAGGGCAAGAGCTCCCATCAGTCCTGCTGGGAGGCAGGGGCCTAAAACTCTGCCGTGGGGAGCTTTGAAAACATCAGCCCAGGTTCATTTCAGCAGCAGGGCCTGGGATTCCCTCCTCCTCCCTCTCTCCTCCACTTCAGCAACACAATGTCACTCTTTCTCTGTTTCCGAAAGGGGGTCTTGCGGGGCTCTCTGCATCAGAGATCAGGAGCTGTTTTGAAAGGAGGAACCCGCAGTTTGACCCCTGCTCTATTGAGAGACCTTTTGTGCCTCTGCAAAGCTCTCCGCTCTGCACTGGCCCCGCGGCTGGCGGAGGGAAACGCCGCAGGAAGCATGGATTTATTCTGCTGCTGACAATCGGGAGCAGCAGTGTCCTCTGGTGCCTTCATTGTCCAAAGGTGTTTGAGTGTAAAGCTCACACATAATAGCGACTTTCCAGGGATGCCTGTTTCAAAAGCCCTTTGGTGCTCGCCAGCCCTGCCGGCAATGCAAGACCTCAGGTGTCCGGGCTTATCTCCCAACCAAACTCATTCATTTAACAGCCAACTCCGACTACTCCTTGTAGTTAAAAGCAAGCCCCAAAACAAAGGCTCAGCGGCCGCGTGCTCCTTGGCCATTCAGCGCTGCCGGTGCGGGAAGCAGGTGTTTTGAGGTCTGCATTCCCACTCCATTCTGAAGAGGCTGGAATAAGATACCGCCTTTTGAAACGTCCGCTAAAAAAGAAAGAAAGAACGAGGCAGCACACCATCGCTTTGCAGGCTGGGGGGCAGGCAAAGGGCTCGGCTAATTCATAGCACGAGCTGGCTGAGTGCTGCAAAAGGCATTCCCACGGAAATTTCTGCAAATATGGAAATGAATCTAGCTGACTACTTTTTACACCCTTTTTTTATTTTAATGGGCTTTCTGCAAGCACTTGGGGAGTGCCCACCTTTCACTGCGAACATCTGTGTACTGGGTTTGCTGGTAAACAGGTGTTTGCAATGGAAACAGCCAGCCCCATCACCCTGCAATGACAACGGGACACACCCAAGCACCCATCCCACCAGCATTCCACTCTGTTGCCAAGGCACCGATAAGACTGGGAGCGCTTGGGCTGGCTCAGGTGAACTATGGCCACTTGGCTTTGAAAATCCTCACCTGAACTTAGAAAAAATGTTCTCCAAAGTGCAAATTCTTGGCTGGGGGCGGGGAAAACCTCCAAAACTTGCAATGGCAAGTTTTTCGTAGGAGCAAAAGATAATGTTTGTCACATAAGTAACAAACTGCAGCTTGAAATCATGCAAGCACAGGACAGGGTACCAGCGTGACCTCTGTTTTGCCCTCATAAATGATATTAATTGGTATTTGTTAAGCAGAGGAAGTAAAAGAAGGGCTGATGAGGGGTGCTTGTGCTGACACAGGCCCAAAGGCTCTGCTCTCCGAATGCTCGCCAATAGGAGTAGCTGGAGCAGGTGCTCCAAAATCCCACTTGAACACGATGCTGAGCTGCTTGCTCTGTGATGGCTCTTTGAAAACATACCCTGGACACATGGCAAACATGAGTGGGTTTTCCTGGACCTTTGTTTTTTTTAAAAAAAAAATTTAAAATCTATTCCATCAGAAAATTTAAATTTCCTCTCCCTTTTCTCACACATCAGCCGAGCAGCAAATATGGGGCTAAAGCACTGGCTCAGCTCAAACAGCTTCTGTGCTGTAGCATGCTCCGGGCATTTGACAAAGGCTCCTTGTCTTGCTCTTACTCCACGTGGGACAGCTGGGCAGCACCATGTCAGCGTTGGAGGAGCTGAGCCCAGCCCAGCCCAGCCCAGCCCCACTGCCCGGATCCGGGAACAGCAGCGCCTTCAGCTCAAAATGGCCCAGACAAATTTCTCAGCATCTCTGTCTATTCGCTGTACCTCAGGCTATTGAGCCTGCAAGCCTCGCAGCGCAATGGGGCCCTTCTGAAATGCGTATTCTCTCTTAACCCAGCTATGTTAAGATAATAGCATCCCCCCACCTCCCTTTTTAATAAAGCTGCCAGTTTTAAAGATGCATCACAGTAATTTCTTAAAAGCTACAGGCCATCAGTGCTGCATAAGTGCTCTTTACTCAGAGTACGGCACCGGGAGACTGGAAAGAACTCACTCGGCAGGCTAAAAATATTCCCACCTCATTATATACTCTGGCGGATTACTCTATAATTACACTTATTAGATCCAAAGGTAATTACTGTTTTACTAGTCAGGTGTCCCTTTTGTTAATACACGAAGTCAGCCACCCCACCATTATCCATCGATAATGCCCCCCATGCCAGCAGCCAGCGGGTCCTCTGCACTCATGCCACCATGCAAGGAGGGTGCTCACACCCCCAGTAGTCACTTCTAAATGCTGCCTTCTCCTCCTCCTGCAGGGGCAAGGCTTGGGTATCCAAGCCATGGTCAGGCTCACATGAAACCAGTGTGACTCTCAGGAGATGGAGGCTCCTCTCCTCTGCCCAAGCCTGCTGGCTCCAGAGCAGGGACATTTGCCAGAGCTGTGTGCTGCCTGTGGTGAGCACTTCATACCATGGGTGATGCCTTCAACGTGACACAGATACAGCACAGTAGCAGCTTCATGTGTTTGCAACAACCACTGTCCATGCTGCAGTGGAAAGGAGCCACCGTGCACCCATCCTCATCATGAGGTTCCATCAGGACCAGGACTTGGGAACCACATCACCAAAACTTCCCCACAAGCCTGAACACCTTCAGGAGCTACTTGCAGCAGCAAGCTGAAGACTTGCAGTTGGATTTAGGCTGTGAGTAAGTGTTTCTTTTACAAACAGTGGCCAGATGAAGCCATTCCTACGTCCTACATTTTTACTACCGCGGCTATGCCAGAGCTGCCCCATGGGCTACCAGCCAAACCAGCCTACGGGGAAGGAAAGAGCCATGCCGGGGGCTTGGCAACCCCTCTGCTGGGAGAGCTGTAGAAATCTCGCCTGGTGAGCGGCAGCGATACTTCTAGTCAGCCCAGCCAGATCAGGAGCAGGACATCTGTCCACAGCCTTAAGTGCCTCGGACAATTTTTACCCCAGAGGCCACCAGCTCAGAGCTTCTTCCACCCTCCCATGCAGAGCCATCAGTTCTGTGCCTGCTTTTACTTTGGTCCTCATGTTGCCATTTCAGGGATGGGTTTGTAAGAGCAGATAGAGGGAAAAGGCTGCCACGCTGCTGGCAGAAAATATGCAGGAATGAGAGGTCAGCAGTACAGTCCCCTCGAAATCCCGAAGACATGTTAAAGGCTTTATTGTTTGGCATCTAATACTGGGGGCTGCTTTGTCTCTTCTCTCTGCATTTAAAGCTACACTAACTTTGGGGTTTTTGTCCAAGTCTGATCAGTTACCAAAAGGCATTTCTATTCTCTCCACAGTCATTTCCGGGAAGAGTAATTAATTTATGTTAATTTGGAGAGAAAAGGCATAGCGATGAACTTTTCAACTAATCCAGAGATAAATGGTAATATATTAAAAACTTACTGGTGATAAAAAGATAAGACACATAAGTTATGATCTTTCCACCATAAAGTACTGCTTATTGAAAGAAGCAAATTATTTTTAGTAGCTTCAACCTTTTGCAAATAATCCAACTAAAAACAATCGTCCATTTTTTAAGACGAGCTAACGTGTCAGGCTTGTTCCTTCCGAGCCAGACCCTCTTCAGCTCAGCGTTACTGGCAAACCAGAAGCAAGAAATTCCCTTGAACAACTCCAGCCTGGCTGTGCCATGGCTATGCCTGGGAGATACTGAGGGGTTGGGTTGGAAACAGGAGAGAAGGAAGAAGAGAAAAATCAAAACGATTTTACTTTCCTTGAACCTGTCTGAGATGCTTTTTGCCTTTTATTCAAAGCAAAAATCAGTTTTCAGCAATTTTTTAATTATTTTTTTTCTGACAAAAGCTATTTCTTGCTCCAAAAATGTTTGGAGAGAACATTTTGATATGCGGTACCTACACAGCAATATTCAGAGAGCTGAGCGGTAAACAGCTATTCCTCCTTGGTGAGAGGTTATCCAGCACTGGGGGAACGTCTTTCATTGTGTTTCATTCTCAGTAGAACAATAAATGAAACATGGAAATTATTTCTTTAATAGCTTCCTCTAAAAATCAATGGCATTCAATCCAGTTCCAGCTGGACATCCCTTTCTATTTTCTCCAAGCATCGCGTGCCCGTTTTGAGTTGATGCAGATGTAAAAGAAGAGCCAGGAGAACTCTTACTTTCCTTTTTAAGAAGGTTTTGTCCTGATTCAGATGGGGAAGAGGGTTAGAAGGATAACAGGGTCAAACACAGTAACAAAAAAACAATCCCATGGAGCTGCAACTTTGCCACTCTGAGTGTATCTGCTGGTCCAGGAGCTGGCTACAGTCTGGCCTGTAGTCCAAAGCCACCCTAGGAGATGCTAATGCTTTCGATGATCTTGTAGCTGCACCCCCAAATATCAAAAATGCACAAAGGAGGAATAAGTGCTCAATCATACCAAAGCAAAATGACTTTGTGCAACAAATGGATGTATATCGAGACCGACGGACAGCACGGACAGAGCTATAGCTAGTTTACTGCAGGGAGAGCATGAGAAGAAAACCACTGGGAAGAAGAGTGTTGCACAGCAGGAAAAATTCAGTTCTACAACTTCTGCACTTCTCGTTCCCTGGTAGCACCAAGGTATCTGCCAGCTACTTTAAATCTCACTGTCTGGGGTAAAAGCAAAATTACTGATGGCACGCATGGGAAATGGAGACACAACAAGCGGAAGAGCTACTGAACCAGGAACGGCACCACTTCCCATCCAAAACCACCTCGGCCAAGGATGGAGCAAAGCCCTCATTAACCACCAGACACCAATGCCACTCCTGCAGCAATTAGCACTGATCTGCAGCGTTTCTGGATGATCACAGGTTTGAGCCTCTCAGGTGAATCGATCCAGCAGAAAATGCGCCCCAGACACAGGCTTTATTCTACCTAAACCAGGGATTACGCAGACGCACACGCGCTATTTCAGCCCAGAAACTGAATGACGAATCTGAAGCCGATAGACTGTTTACAAGAGGAGACCAATCTCTGAAATAATTGCTGGCAAATTATCACGAGGAACATTACCAGGCAACAAGGCAAAACCTCTTCTGGAGAGGAAGATGGGATACTCGTGCTGGTGTCTCCTCAGGGACACTGCTTAAACCCTGCTGCTCACTGCATTGAGAGCCAGGGCTCAGGGCTGGGATTTCAAGGCACTCTTCACAGAGTGTTATTTCTCAGGGGGTAACAGCTTGCTGGCAGTGCTTTCTGTGCCCTCTCTCCAAAATCAAATTACTTTGTGCAAATGGAAAATTACCTGAGAAATCAGGCAGAGATTTAATGAGGGCTCAGGATCTTCAGAAGAAGAGTTAGGTGCATGGAGCCAACATCTTCCCAGTGGAAACCCCAGCAAGGAACAACCAGGTTGAGTTCAGGTTCATAAATGATGTCTGTGTGATCCTTCTAGACTTGCCAGCCTCAGCAATCATGAAAGTAGGTCCCCAGGACATCAGCAGCTTTGCCAGCAGCAGGAATTATTTGCTTCCCCCCGGCCAGTGCCTAATGACCACATCCAGCTCTTGCTGCCCCCTCTCCCAGCTGCGTCTCTATTGCTTCCTCAGCCACCACTTTTCACGAGCTTTAGAGATGCCTGACACCTCCCTGAGCTCCTCACCACAGCAAACACAACGGACATTTCTCAATAAACTCAAAAACTCTTATCAATCACCCTATGAAGCAAGCTTGACCCCTCTAACCAAGACAAAATGCTGCAAGGAGCCAGTTGGGACTGGGCAGCCAGCGCCAACCCTCCGAGCTGGCTCATCCTCTCTCCGTCACATCGCTCAGTTTCTACCAAATTTCAGCAGAGGTTTTTCAAAGTGGCCTGGAGGGTCCTAGCAACCATCATCACTTTTGACACCAGTAGTTTTCTGTCCTTTTCCACTGCATTTTCCACAGTACTACATGGACCTGCCACATTTTAGAGCTGTTTGCAATGGAGGCAAACAGCGTTATTTATTAATCTTTAGTTATTTATATTTATTCAATATATTATATTATTAATTATATATTTGTATAATATATAATTAACAACAAATAATAAAATTGATGTATTAAATATATTAATACACTATATATATTTATTTCTCTTTATTCTGGCACAACGGAGGGACAAACCCACAGCACTGAGATGTCAGATACTTCTCCAGAAGCAAGGCAATGAGGCAGCAGCACCACAGGGCTTAGAAAACAGGTTTCCAGGGTTTCAATGTTCAATCCACCAGACCACGGGGCTTCTGCACACTCTTCTGTCACTAGTAAGGGACAAGGGAAGAGGAACTACTCCCCCCAATGACTCTGGGTTGTTGCAGCCTGGTTCCCTTGGTGGAGGAGCTGCAGAGTCATTTAGGTTAAGGACTCATCAATGATTTATGGTTTCTTCTACATGGGGAAAAAAAAAAAGCTGCTGACAAGCAGCAGCTTCTCCCTGTAGTGATGCGAGTGGCAGAGCCAGCGCTCAGACCACTTTGCAGTCAGCAGGCAGGTGCCAGGGAGTACTGATCAATGCAGAGGCACTTGTAGGCATGGCTGCAAGCCTCTTTGAAGGCAAAAGGTCCTCTCCTCATCCTTCATTGCCCTTCTGCCCTCTCAACGAGCATGGAAGAGACTGCAGGAAGGAGCCCATGAGCTGACGTATCAGGATGACATGGCTGTGGGTGCCCTGCTCCAGCTGTACCGAGCACAGCCGGGCTGTCGCACTTGGCCATCCCAGGGATATCCTAGTGGTTTTTTAAAACCTAGGATCTCTGTTTTACCCAGAAATTGAGCTCAAGCCAAAAGGAAGGCTTCTTGGACCTAGTGGCTCTGGCAGCATCATTGCCACGGCCCTGCAATCGCTCACCTCCCTGCCTCCCATGGCACAGATCAAACCTGCCCTTTGCTGGCTGCAGGAGCAGGATTTGCAGCGGAGAACTTGGCCGCATGTCTCTCCATCATCTTTGGGCTTTGGGGAAGGGATGCACTGCTGCAGCACAGAGACGGAAGCCCTGTGCTTGCCATAATGCAGCGGGTGGGCTTGAGAAAGACCCCCCCTTCCTGAGAGCCCGAGTCTTCTGAATAACACCATGTGTGCTGCGCCGGATGAAATGTCTGGTTCTGTGCTGGCGCCTTGGGAGGCTGCTGGGGAGCACGCAGGGTGAAGTGAACACACACTGATCCAAGTCACAATCCCACACAAGATGTTCCTCTCTGCTTGTATTTTTCCTTGGAACCAAAAAGAATGTGGAAAAGGAAACAAAGCAAGACAAACACCACCACCAAGTCAACCTCCTTGCAGCAGCAAGGCCAGGTTGACATGGGGCAGAAGGTCTCAGCAGAGATCCTCAGTGACACAGAAAGGACATTTTAAAAGAAGATGATGAAGTCGTGAGTGGGGAGTGGGAGAATGGGGAATCCTCTCCTGGGAGGACTGGTTTGGACAGGCTCTTCCATTTCTGGCATGGGGACTTGCTACATTTAATCCCAGTCTTTCCACTCCTCCCCCATCACTGAATTTGCGCATTTTTATGTAATAGATGCAACTTTCATACCCTCAAATCTAGTGGAGGAACCTTAACATGTATAATGTGGCATCCTGACCACAGCCAACTCTCAGACTCCTTTGAGTTCCCAGCCCCGACGTGTTCCGTAATGCAGAGCTTTACGAGTGAGGAAAGCATCGCTGCCGACAGGAACAGGGCAAAGCTCCTTCCTGCACCACGACAGCCAAATCATTAAGCTGGAGAAAACGCAACACAAATGTTTCTTAATGCTAAAACAATGGTTGCAGAGCCCAAGCAGACAGATGTAGGTTCCCTACAAGGCCAACCAAAACTTCTGTTTGCTTCTGGAAGCCTTCTGAGGTTCCACGATCTTAAATAAACAGCGCAGCCATTGAAAACCTATCGCTGGCTCTGCTGGCAGCCTGCCTGCAGAAAACAGAAGCTTGTAAAGAAGGTATTGCCTCCAGCTGGCAGACATGAACCAAACTCCAGCATGTTTGCGGGGAAAGTTGAGGGCAACACGGCTGGCTTCTGTGTTTGGGAAACACAGCAGCCTTCCCTTGCTTTTGGATGCACCAGCAGTGAAATTTGGGGTCTTCAAGCTGCAGCCTGAAGATGAATGGTGTCCTCCTGTCCCCAGAGATCTGGGACCAAAGCGAAGGAGGGATATTTATTTTGGTTCCCTCAGGAGTAGCGCAGTGGCAATAATGATGACCCGGCAATTTAAATTAGGACATACAAGGGCTTTTCTTAGAAGAAATGGGATGCTGTTTTTAGAGCATGTAGGACAGCCACTGTAAACAGCAAAATTTCTCCACAACTATAAAACCTCACAAAACCCCCAAAACCACAGGCAGGAAATTAAAGAGAATTCAGAGGAAAAACAACACCAAATGATTACATCTCTGTTGGGATTATACTGGGAAAAGCTAGAAAAGAACAAAGACCTTGATCTTCCAAATATTCGGCCCGTGCTCGGCTCTGCCGGCAGAAGTTGCGAAGGCAGCACTTCAGACTCCAGCCGTTCAGCTGCTGCCGGGCAAGACCGGGCACCAGGGACCAAGACCGACGACAACAGGGGAGACGGGGACCCACGAGATCCCCTTTATTTCTGGCTTACTCTTTATTAATTCCCAAACTGGAATCGAGTCCAAGCTAGCCGATGCTGCAGGCTTTTACACTTGCCTGCATTATTATTTTTTTTCCTAACTTTTTTTTCTTTTTCTCTAATGCAGCTCTGTAGTACGGTTTTTATTGTAGCTAATGAATCCCTGCCCACACATGCGAGAGACTCCAAAACACCCACAGACCAGAGGCAGGGGAAGGAAATGCCGGAATTGTTTGCTGAGATCTGGCAGAGGCTATTTTTTGCGAGGGGCCAGAGGAACACAGTGTTCTCCAGAGATCCTGAGAAGGGTGAGGTCAGAGACTAGCTTCTGCCACAAGGCCTCAGCATTGGGAGGGTTTTTTGTCTTTTGCAATTACATAATGTCTTTTCCATGCCTTACGTTGGTCGCTTCCAGATTGCTGGAGAGCGCTCTGAAATGACACACTCCACGGCTTTAAAAAAAAAACAAACAAAAACCAAACCCACCAAAAAAAACCCAACCCACAACACACTTCTGCTCGTAAAAAACTGCAAAACCTCGTTTCCTGCCACAGTCCCGTATTGTAACAGATGGAGGAAAGGGGGGGAAAGGGCTTTTTTTTTTTCCTCTTTCATTTTTCCATATTATCCATGTGTTGGCAACAGAGTCACAGAGTGGTGGAAAGTTCATTTACGGGAAACCTTCTGAAACTGGAGCAGCTCATAAAACTTTTAATGCAGACCTGGTTAAAAAATAACGACATGAGATCTGAACGTTTTTTGGTTCAGTTGGGGAATGCATTTTCTGTCTATTTCTACACTTTGAGCAAATGATGATATTAAGGGCTATTTTAATCATTAAAAGAATGAAAGAAAAACCCTCAAGAGTTCAAGAAGTGAGTGAAATTCCCTGGGTCTTGTGATCCAGGCCAGGTGATAAGAAGGGGCTTACGCTACATTGCCTACATCTTTTATCTACCCTTACCTATGGGTGAACTTCTTCGCAAGGCCTTTAGCTAACATTGACGAAAAGTAAAGGAGCTATGAGGCAGTCTGGAAGCTTTCAGGAATGAAAAATAGCACTTTCTAATTCTTGAATGCAGGCAGAAGATGAAGATGGTTTGGACGATGGGGCAGAACCACAGGCACCCAAGGACCGATGAGCCCTGCACCAAATTGCAAGCTATGCCTCCAGTTGGCCACAGCCTGGGGAAAACCACTCATATCCGGATCCACAAAATTACTTCAGCACCAGACCACCAACGCTTTGAAGGCTTCAAGCAACTTTTTCAGGTCTCGTAAAAATGACTGTGTTCTCTAAAATAGAATGGTGTCCCCATCCCATCAGAGAGCTGTGAGCACCTGTGGATCTGAAGGGTCCAACAGCACAAGGAAACATCTGCCCCGGATGCTCTTCTCTCTAAACACCCTCCACCCCTGACCCTCCAGCACTTCTCTTCTCCCATCCTATGGCCTTTCCATTCTTTCCCTGCTTTTTGTCCGAATACCTGAGACCCCAGGGTATGGGATCAGTAAATGGGATTAGCAACGACAGCATATTTGCCTATTCTGAGTATCTGGATAGATGGAGCAATTTGGACACTCTTGGACAAAGCCTCAGGAGGTCCCATAACAGCCACAGTAAGTTGCACGCCTGGGTTAAATGGTTCAGCTGCTCTAAATCCACGTGGTCCATGATTTGTGTGAAACTCCCAGTTCAGGAGCAAAGTCAAACAACACCCTGGAAGGGGCAGAGCAAAAAGGAATAGGAAACAAGAGAAAGCTGGTCACAAACAGCCCATTCTGTCCTCCAACGATGGAGCAAAGGCATTTTCTACATAACTTGGACTGTACGAACAGGAAATCTGTGTACTAATGTATTCCCACAGCCACGCACACGAGGGGTCTGTGTGCCTCTGGAGTGCCTACAATGAATCATTCATTGTCCTTCCTCAAGCTTTCCAGTAGGAAGAAGCTACACATTTGACCTTATAAAAAGCAGTAATTTTGCCTGGTAAGATGTGGCCAGCTGTAGCCCAGGCCTTGCTGGCAACCTAAAATACACCAGAGAAGATATGGGTTGCTGCTGTGCCGCCAGGTGCTGCATCAGCATTTCCATACGAAACTACTATTTTCAAGGCTGCTACAAATGAGCCAAGAAAGAAAATAAACAAAAGGAATCTGGCCCCCAAAATACTTTTCCTTCAAAAATATATAAACTATGCTGCAGGTTTTGGCCTCCAATAGAAAAATTTAGAACTGGACATTCTTGTTTTACAACATCTTTGTTTCATGCGAAGAGAACTCCTGTCCTCCTTGTGAGCTTGCTCATCTGCTTTCTCAGAAAAGGAATTAAACAGCTCATTTTTAGAAAACTGGTAACACGATCAATCCAAGGCTCACGGAGGTCACTAGGCCAAAACGGGGAAGAGAGGATTAAGGTACCTATCAGCACAGTTAGTAACTTGTCTATTCTAAAATGCTTGCCCAGTCAGTGGCTGCTATGATAGCTATGAGCCCTTTTCAGTAACAAAAGCAATAATCAGGATTTTTAGAAGGAATTAGTCATCCTGTGTAAGTTTATTTTCAGCGCCTGCCAGGGAAAAGAGTTAGAAAGATGGGTCAGTGGTTGAAAGCTCCTGTCTATGACATCTCTGCTGCTTCCTAGATTTCCTGTGCAACCCTGAGGACATTTGGAGGATTTCTTTGGCAAGTTAGTACAGATCCTGAAAATCCATCCAAGTCCGATGTACATCACTGGATGCTCTGATTCTGTAAGAAATTGGGTGCACGTGCTGTGACTGGCCTCATCTTCCTAGTGGTAAACTAAGGATAGGAAAGATTCCCATCCAACAGATGTGTCAGGAGGCAGAGAGACATCACTTGTGAATCCTACACTGACAGAGGCAATGCAAGTATATTAGACAGACAGAAAGTGGACAACACACCAAAAACCTGCCCTCTCCCAGCTGACCCAGCGTTGGAGTCAAGACAGAAAGAGGAACGTGCCTGCAGACCTCGCCCATCCTTGCTGAGAGTTGCTGTGAAGGACAACGGCACTTCAGGCTCCTAACCTGAACATCTTGTGTTTCATGTAATCTCATTGAAAATATTTTGATTTACAATCTCAATTATCCGTTAACTGAAATCCTACATCTCAGATATCATGAAATTAAGCAATAATGAATAAGAAGCTGTGCTGTTGAGGCGCTTTACAGAGTGATTCATATTAAATAAGAAACTGTGTAGCCAATATAATAGTTTGCCAGATTAACACATGTCTCGCTGAATAGTAAATACTTTTATTTGTGGCTGCTTTGGAAACATCATTGCGTTCAGTAATTAGCAAAGTGTGAGACTAATAAAATATATAAAAAAAAAAAAAGAAGAGAAGAAAAACTTGGGGTATGAGAGGAGTTTGTGTTTTATCCAAGCCTGAAGGAGAATTTAAAGATTTAATTACAGCTAATGAGAACATATTTCAAAGATGCAAAGCTCTTTTTGCAGCTTAATAATGCATAGAAGGAAATACTGAAGTGCGTTGCTCCCATGGGGGCAAAGTGTGTTGCTCTGGGAACACATTCAAAACCCAAAGGGAAGTGGAGAGTGATCCAGAGGCCGAAGGGGAAAGGCGAATCCTGCCATGAGATGGTCACTTCTTTTTCCAGCTTTTGCACATTAAAATTCCTCTTGAGCTCTTCTGAGAGTTACTACATTAGGCAAAACTTATGGTAAGCAGATAACCTGAAAAACTGTCCTCCAAGGAGCCAACATGGCTTGGAGAGCCATCTCTGCCAATACTGTTTACTTATGACATAGCAATGTGGTACTGATGACAGCTGCCGGCTTTGATGGCAACTGTAGACCAAAGACCTCTGTAATTTGTAAGGGGCAGCCAGCCTGCTCCGAGTGCCTGGGCAACGTGGTTGAAGCTGAAGGTAGTTCCTAACAGGGGACTCAGCCCCCACATGTGTTCTGACCTTGACTGAATACCAAACTTGGGTCCTTTTCATCCTTGATGCTGTCACAGCTCATCAGGGCTCAGTTCCTGCAGGCAGTGACCATTAGCTGGGGAAAAAATATTCTGGTGCTTTGAGCCAGGCAGTTTGCAGACGAGTGATGTCCTGACTGGCCACGGGCACACGATCCACCTTGGACAGAACAGCAGCTAGCCTTAACTTTTCTCCAAACCTCAAATCAAGCTCTAAGGCTTAAGGCCCAACCGTATTTCCCTCCATTTGCATTTTCTTCCTATTGATCTTTTATTTTGAATTCTTGTGGTATTTTCAAGTTAAGATCTCACAGCCCAATTCAGGGCCAACAGAGATAATTGGATGTTTGTGAACTTCTCCACTCTAAGCTTTCAACTTTTACAAGTGTTGACACGTTGGTAAGATCAGAGTCCCAGCTCACATTGAAACCTGTCTCAAAGCAATTCTTATCCATCATTTCCACAGATATTAGAAACCCTTCTTACTGGCAAACATGGGATACACAAACATGTTTCCTTCTGATGGCACATGTGAAGAAAGCCTGAAGCCATGGATAAAGTTAGGAGAGAGAGCACCAGGTGAGGATACCTGAGGTCTGGCTTGACCTTGAGATACTGCACGTGATGTCAGGCAGATCAGATGCCCTCTACGATCACAAACCTTTTGTTGTAACTGAACCCAAATGCTTACACTCACCTCCCAGGTGGAAAGGAAAACATAAGCCATAATCAGTATTTGTGAAGTTCCTAGAGATCGTTGTAAAAAAGGCACACAGACCTATTTATCTCAAAGCGCTCTAAATTATACTATGCATACACTACTGGAAGGCTAAAATTGTTATGAAATGTTCCCGTACAAAGGAGTCAGCCAACACAATAACTAAAACATGAACTATTTTCTACCTGGAAACTACCAGATTAGTTGTATTTCTCCCACTGAATGCTCAAATGTATCTCACCAATCTTTGAATGAATTTGTTGCTTGAAATCCTGCTGCATTGTACGAGCCTATTTCAATGAATGCCTTGCAAACAGTGAATTTCAGATAGCTCACGGTCAAATTTAGAAATTTGTTCCATATTGAATAATTATAGAAACCCCGGTACTGCATGCGTTCCCCATTTTGGTGGCTATGTACCAACAGCTTGCAACGCATCCCAGGAAACATGAGATGCAGAGTTTGTGTTCAGAGATAATCTGAGCAAACACATTTCATTTACTTAGAGAAAAATCACACAGCAGAAACACCGCTGTTGGAATGATCACAAAAAGATAAAAAAGGCTACAGAAAAGGTAAAAAACCCCCAACTCCAAAAAACATTCAAACAGAACATTCATACAAAAAGCAAAAATAGTCACAAGCTGGTTTGCCATTTAGTTTCCGGCGCCAGTTTATTGAGTGAGGGGTGTTGAGTGAACGGAGGAAATTAGTTACATTTTTGAGGGTTTGACACAGCTTAAGGAATAATTTTCGTGACATCAACAAATAGTTTGATTTGGAATCTGAGTACAAAATTCAACTCAGTCTTTACCAGGGTAAAAAAGAGGTGGACTTGGCAGTGCTAGGTTAATGTTGGACTTGATGATCTTAAAGGTCTCTTCCAACCAAAACGATTCTATGATTCTAAAAAAGATCATCCTGCAGGTGCTCAGAACTTAAAACCCAAACTGAACTCTTCCCACTCTTCAATATGAAGAGCAAAGGTTATTTAAATCCTTCTACCTTTTGTTCAGTAAATCCATCCCTTGCAGCACATTCCTATATGCACAGTCTGTCATCACAAGTGCCCAAATGTCGCATAAACATCAGGTATTTGGCTGGAATAGCTGTTACTGGGCCACTGCACAGCTAAAAATGGTGGACAAATATAAAATAACACGTTAAGCTCCAGCCAGCAGTCTGTCTATCTAGGGTGTCTATTTTTCCTTCTGCAATAAGCATCAGAACTGCAGCTTACAGATTTTTATGGACAAATTACTGCTCTTCTCACAGATATCCACATCAACAGTGAGAATCTTGCCCTAGAAGAGATCTCTGTGCTACGGCAACAGGGCCAGCCCAGCTCCCAGGTTGGTGCTGGGGTGTCGGAAGGAGCTCAAAGCAAGAGTGCATCCATCCGTGCGGACATGCCAGACACCACATGGCCCTTTGCACTGCAGGGATGAATTCAACCGGTGGTGAAGATATGAATTCTGTGCTGCTGTCAGTTTTCCAGCAGTGCTACAAGAGCGCTCCGGGGCTGCAACCACACCAACTGACAGCTAAGAGACAGTGTCAGTAAATAGCACTGGAGCATATGCAACGTAAGCCCTGGGGTTTTGGGACCAGGAAGGCTGCTGCAAGCCACCATCTATGTGCTGCTCTTTATTTCAGCTCTTAAAGCAGAAGAAACTGCAAAGTCACAAAAATATCTACCAGTGTGCCTCAGAAGCTGTACAGCATTACAGCAAAGTCGTGCACAAGCATCACCTGGGGTAGGGGGTAATTTGTTCTTGGCTACATATGGCTCTATTAAGTGATTTTTTTTGGAAAGTCTCACCTCTATAGAGCATCAAGAGGTACCTCTGGCTATGTCGGAATCCTGGGAGGGTCAAAACCCAGCAACAATCCCTATCACAGAATCATACGAATACGATACCCTGTACTGGAGACAGCGATTCAAAGCAGCTTGTCTCATATCCAGCCCTTGGGCCACCCTGCTGGGGTATGGCTGCAGAAGCAGCAGCCAAGTCAATGTAAAAACCCCAACCTCATCAAACCTCAAGAGCTTTACTTAAGAAACTGCCAAAATCCTAGGACAGGACTCACACCTTGAGTCCTATAAAACCACAGATGATGACTGGCTGGATTTTTGTTCACTTGCTTGTTCTTCCTTAGGACAAATACATTTAAAAACAGTTCACTCTTGCCAACAAGTTGCTATTAAGATCCATGGGCAAAACCCTGCAATTTATTGCTAGTCCAACACTATTTGCAAGACAAAGCCAAAATTAGATTACAAACATAATAAATCGCCTTCCCAAAGGCACCCTGTGCATCCTACAGACAGCAAAATCCCAGCGCCACAAGCAGTCAGTGGTCAACCTAGCCTAGCAATGGCCCAGGTGCAGTTCCCACCAAGGGCACACAACAGCCATCTACAGAATAGAGCTGATGGTCCATGGGCCCCATCCTTGCTACTGGGATGTTTTGCACACCCAGTTCCACCTTTCACCAAAAAGGTCGGTGGGAGACACTGTATGGAGCCTCCACACCCCAGCTCAGCAGAGAGCTGTGTGCTGGAGAGATGGGTGTTTAAATATTGAAGAGCTTAGCAACAAATGCTAGGTACACAGAGCAGGTAAACCACTTAACTTTTCCATGTTTATTAGCCAAAGCAAATATTCACAGTGTGATGTGCCAACAGCAAAAGGTGTATTTTTCTGTTTGGACCAGGCAAGAGTTTTCTGCTCAACTGCAGCATTAACTTTCTTTCCCAATTGTGGAGAAAAAAAAAAGTGATATTGCACCAAACTGGTGCCCATAGTCCAGCTGTCCTTGAAGACAGAAGCTACCCCCCAAGTGAAGAACACACTTTGATTTGCTAATGCTTCCCTGCTTCGGTTTGCATTTCAAGTAGGCGTCAGTCTCTAGGAAGCTCAGAAATACAGTCTTAACCTCTTGGAGCTCAACTTCTCACGGTAACACACTAAAACACCTCCTGCTCCAGGAGCTTATTAGGTTGAGCAGGACTTGTCCTTGTCAGTCTGCTGCTCAAGTGTGAAAATAATTATTCTTTTGGCACTTTATTCAGTTCCGTTCTGCTCCTTATAATAAGTATTGGAGCTCATTAGCGCAAAATATAGTGTCTGAGAAGTATTAATGCAAAGCGTTACATCCACGTAAAACATGGAGATAAAGAGTTTGAAATCTATGTGTAAAGCTCCATTTCCCAAAGTTTCAGTGGGCACTAAAGCCACCTAGGTCTGGAAACTCTGTGCAAAATCCTTCTGGTTTTGGTGTCCATAATGGCCCACTCAAGCAATCCAAAGGGATGCTTTTATTTAGGCATTTCAGAAGAAAAACCCCCAAACCCCAGACAAAACACCACCTTCATGAGGCTGCATGAAGGTGGAGGGTAGAGCACCCTGCCATGGGGCTGGGACAGTCTCTGCGGAGAGGGAAATGGGGCCCCCTCAAGTCCCTCTGTGCAAGGAGAGTCCCACCACTGACACTGTACACCTCTTGGGCATGTTCTGTAACCACAGAGAGGCGGGTCCCACTACGGGCTGTTTTAAAAGGAGAAGGCGATACCCTCTCCATATTTTGTGTTAGACATCTATGAACTGATCTCTGCTAAGAAGATTAGATTCTTTAGCTCCAGTGAAGAGGAGAACTCAGGACATACCCTTTTCCAAAGCCTTCATCATTGGCCCTCTTAGATGTCCCCATGTGCTGACCACTCTGTGGCTTATTCACACGCTACATGTATTGGAGGGCAACGACAAACAGTATTAGGGTTACAGATTCCTGAGACTCCAGATCCTTCCAGTTAGGTGCTGTAAAGCTGAGGTCTCTCGCGCCTTAAAAGAAAACTGCAGATACAGATCAAACACACCATGAACATCACCACCACACTGCATAGCATGACAGCTCGCTTTGTCTTTCCACTGAAAGGCCTCGAGAGGCAGAAAAGTTGCAGTGTCTTCTCCACACACACAGACATTGCACCACCAAGGGTCCTACTCCAACTGACCACTGTAGTATTTCCTCAAGGACCTATTCTTTAAGGCTGGGACTCCCCTGTGCTGGAGGAAACTCTGGCAGGAGCTTCCCAACATTTCACTTCCATGAGAATAGCAAAACTGGGCCAGCTCACAAGACAAAATATGGGACCGTGCCTCTTAACACCTTGAAGATGTTTTCTATCAGCTACAGAGAACGTTTTCAGTACATCAACCTAAGGAAACCACAGCGGGCTGGGCTCACCACTTGCACTTGCCCACAAACCCTCCAACGTGTTTTGCAAGGTGCAAGCACAAACCCTGTTGACTCCTTGGCATTAACGGCTGCCCCTTCCTTTATGGGCTGGCTCACTGCTGCTAATCAGTCACCCAGTAAAAAGAAAAGGAGCTGGTCTACGTGCTTGGAGGCTGGTGCGCATGTAATTAGCTCACCGACCTCTGCCGCTAAACATGAAGGTTAAACACAAGAGCGGATATGAACTTTGGCCGCTCATCAAAGATACACTTGGTAACAGGGAGAATGTTTAGAAAGGAGATAAACATAACTGTGAGGCAGGCCAGAGAGGGGGGTCCTAAAATGACTGCTCCCACAGAGCCCCCAACTTGAAGGAGCGCTACGCAAAGGGGTAACGACACGGAGGCTTCATTGCTGCCATTCACTTGCTTTACAGCTGAAGCTACACACTGTACTTCTAGAGCCACTTTTCATACTGATGCTAACTAACCCAAGAGCAGGCAGCATTTACATTGCAAGAGATTTGCATGACTCGCATCTTCCTGCATGCTCTTTATTGCTACGGAATACTTTACTTTTTTTTTTTTGTCCCCTTTTTCTCTCTCTTCTCTAGCAATTTGCTGCTTCTTCTGGGACATGCAGTAGTTTGGTCTCAAATTAAAGGACAGCCAAGTGGTATGCAATGTCACAATGCGCTGTTAATGATGAACATGAGCAGCAGGTAGGGCAATACCCCCACCTGAGAGCTGGTCCATGTTTAGAGGTGCTGGTGAAGAGTCATAATGTCAAAAATCAGAATGAAAAAAATAGTAGGGAAAAAAAAAAGTCTATTATTTCCTTTCTATGTTCCAATTAGTTGCATTTTTTTTAAGTAAAACTAACAAAACAGAATTAAGAAAATGAGACTAAATCTAGACTAAAAACCGGGAATTAGGAAAAACTTCGTTATTTCATTACTTATCATCTCACTGAAAGAAATGTTTCCTTACACTAAGAAACCCCCAGCCACAGAAATGTGAGCGCAGAAAGTTCTTGACTTTGAACCCTCTTTCTCTAGGAGCAAACAGGAAAACGATGGAAGCAATGCATGCCTGAACTCTCCCCAGTAACTCCAGTAATGGGACTCAAAGTAAGGTTGTGCTGAACAGCTATGGGATAGGAAAGAGGATAAGTGTTTCAATCTGGTATCTTTCAATGACTTTACCAGCCTAAAAGCTCTTCCTCTAACGGAGGCCGTGTCTGGCACAACGTCTTTATCTGATCCTTTATCTGTACAGAGGAAAGAGTGCCAGGCCCATTGCTTCCTATGAGCATACGTCATTGTGGTTAATCTGTAACATCCCTCATTATGTCTTCACATACAACGAGGGGTTGACGTGATGCTCTACGTGTCTGTTCTCCTCTAACATCAACTGTGAAGGCTCCCACCAGCACCAGCCCCACCCTGAACCGATGCTATCGCCAATGCTCTGTGAGAAATGTGAGCGTTGGGCTTGCAGCAGCTCACGCTCCTTCCCACTTCAGTCGAAATCTAAATACTGGCTAAAATAAACAGGTTATGGTTTATACCGTCACTGCATCGTTGTGTCCTGAATCAGTTCTTACCCTGGGAAACCCTCACTGAGTCAGAGAGAGTTTGTTTTGAGCGAGGGCTTCGGCTAGGAGGAAAGGTTTCAAACACCAAAATCACTTGGAGGTACACGAATGGGGGAAAGTCCAGGGAAGTGATCATAGATCCATTAGAGCTCGGAGGGACCTTGAAGATCATATAGTTCCAAGCCCCCTGCCATGGCCAGGGACACCTTCCAGTAGACCAGGTTGCTCAAAGCCCTGTCCAACCCGGCCTTGAACACTTCCAGGGATGGGGCATCCACAACTTCTCTGGGCAACCCGGGCCAGTATCTCACCACCCTCACAGTAAAGAATTTCTTCCTAATATCTGATCTAAATAGATTGAATGAAAAGGTTTTGGTTTGTTTTGTGTGGGTTTTTTAGCTGAATGGGCTTGGACCCAAAGGGAAGGGACAAAATCTAGGGGCCTTACAGAGAACCCATTAAAGCGGTCACAATGGAGCAAACTGGCCACCCTTACCCAGAACTGAAATGCATCAGTCTCGGAGATAATGTCAGCTTGTGTGGTCCTTGATCTCCCAGTTACCACACCTGGGTGAGGATGTGTTGAAAGATGAGAGCCCCCAGACAGAAAATCCTCTGGCAGCTCCCTGCCTAAGCATACAGAGTTTTATCTTCCTCTCCAGAGGCCCCTTTTCAGCTTTACAGAACAATATCAGCTCTGGCCTGTTAGGATAAAAGCTCTCCCGACCAGCTAACCATGCCATTTCCTAAAACAAATGCCTTCACTATCCCTGGAGAAACAGAATACATACTAGGCTTTTCCTTCTGTCCTTAGGGACTGAACCACCCACCTTGGGTTTCCAACACAAGAATTACTTGTACAATAGTTAGACTTGAAAGTACAGGAAAATAAGGATGCTCCCATCTCCCTACTAGCCAAGGTGCCTGGACAGAGAAGCAGACTCCGGCTTGTGCTGGAGTTCTGATGAGGAAAACCATCCCAAGCAGCACTTTCAAGCCCACATGTAGGTACTGAGGGTATTTGCTTAACTATTAATGACTGCACTTGTTCAATTTGTACAAAGTTTCCATTGCAAGATGCTTTCCTGAAGGCCCAAAGGATTGCTGAGCTGCCTTTAATCAAAACTGCAGGGCTTGCGTTGCAGGTGGCTACCTGCATACAGAAACTTGCACTTCTGAATCGCGGGGTGGTTCAATGCGATTTTAACTGAAGGATGTTACAAGCTCGTATCTCAACTCAAGTGGAAAAGGAGGTCCGAATCCCAGCTCTGATGATGCTCTGTATAGAGATCTCCCTATGTCTGCTATGTTAAACCCGCTACAGCTGGCCACCACCCTGACATCCTTTAGGAAAAGGATCTGGAACTGGGGAAAAAAAAATGAACTGCAATAATATTTACCTTTCTGGGCCATGGCTGAAATTCTTTTAGGGCAGGCAGACCAGGAGTTTCATGAGCTGTCATTATCTATCTTATTTGTAGGGGATTTTGTGTGATGGCATAATAACCAAACCAAAGGGATAAAGAAGAGTCATTGTGACAAACACAGCGGTTCAACCCAGTCACCTCATAGCTTGCTCTGTAAGGTATTCCCCTGCTTTAACTACTCATCAATCACTTTTTGCACTGGATTAAAACTTCCTGATCAGCATCTTCAGCACTCTGCTGTCCCACTGAATCCAGGCCTTAAATGCCTTTGAGGATAACGTGGTTTGGAAGTGCATTTCCAACAAAGTTAATGGGTCCTGTTCACTCACATCGATTTAAGCATCCCAAAAAGCTGTGCAGCCAAATTCCCTCCTTGCCCTCAGCTTCCCTCGTTCTCTCCTCTCCACCCAGCTTTACAGTTTGGGATCCTGCATACTGAGGGGTCATCACAGCTCTCGAGTTATGGAAAGACTGGCTAGCATTTACTGCACCAAAGAAAAACAGCGTGGCTTTTCAAGGCTGTGCCTAGATGAGATGCCATGTTCTGTACAGTGCAGCTGTTCATCATGTAGTTTAGAAAAAAAGTTCCCATGAATCTAAAAACTATGAAAACATTTTTGCTGGGTCACCTACAGCAGCTTCAGTTCTGTGCCATTAATGGGAATGACAGCAATACGTTAATCAAATAATCCTGATGAGTTTAATACTTGAGGCGTGTTCTGCCTTGCAACTCTTTTATTCCTATAATTGGTGGATGACCCAGTTATGCGTTTATGATTGTGATTATTATTTTTTTCACTGGGAAATTTTAAACCTACCACATTGTTTTCAAGTTGTTGAAATGATCCACACATCGCTACATGATCCTTTAAATACTGGACCAGAGGAGGAGTTAAAACCACAGTATTCCCCTTGAATGTGCTGGTTGGTGCCTTTAAGACATCTCCTTTTTATGTGGAAAAGGCAGGCTGCCATTTCCAGAAGATATTAAAAATGATCAAATAATCAGTAGAGTGGTACCCAGGACTGTTCTCTTAAAAAAATTTCCCTTTTGAATGAAATACTTTGCTTGAGCCATTCTAAACAGTTAGAAATAGAGATCAAGTACGTTTTGAACGGTAATGTTATTTCAAATGAAAGTACTCAATGCTTTCTTTTGCAAGTGCTAAAACCAAGATGCTCTGCTGATTTCTGATTCATTGAGGAAAGAAAAAGGGGATGATGGATGAAAGTGACTTTTTCACAGAGAAGGTGTAGGCAAAACCACCATGCCCAGCTCCTCTTACCTGCTGCAGACAGGACTGGTTTTTGCTGGATTAGCGTTGGATGCTGATCTCCTTAATTTCAGTGTAGGCTGCTCCCCTCTGTAGCTGATTCTAGCAGGACTAACTGTGGCTAAAGACAGAGATCAGGAGGAGCTGGCATTATCCAGAATCTCAACCTACAGAATAGTTTTTGCCTAGAATATTTTGATCTAGGTCTGTGAACAGGGACACCTAATTTATACTCCCAGCCCTGCTCGCTGGCTTAGGCAGGACTTGGAGAAGGAGGTTTTACCTCTTGGAGCCTTTACATCCACCTTTTCCCCATCACCACTGTCCTTTTCCTGGCTTCTCTGGTTAGACTCTAAGTGCTGCAAAGCAGGATGGATCTCCCACCACAGCAGCAGCAGTGTTGAGCTCCATACATGGCCTTTTCTAAAATGGATGTCAATATAACATCATTAATCACCAGAGCCGAACATGCATTTCTGATTTTCTCTGCATTGGTAAATCTTGGTGGCCTCCCCCAGGATGATCAAGTGGACACCTGACATAGCACACGGACCAACTTCGAGGGCATGACAAATTTCAGAGAAACAAGGGTGGACCAGCACTGCAACTGAACTCCTCCTTCTGGCCCATAACAGACAACACAGCAATTTATTCATTCCCTTGGACTTACACTCAGTAGCCTCTTCATTGTAGTATGATGCGCTATTAAGTAAAGATAACGGTGAATGCAACCACAGGCAGTGAACAAACAGCTATTTGGAGATAAGTCAGGCAGTTAAATAGGCCCTTATGAGGCCAGTGCCACTGAACCCAGGACTCGGATGCCAAATTAGCTCCATCATGGGCCAGAGAGTTGGCCCACAGCCTGTGTTGGAGGGAGACAGATCTTTCTCTAGCGCATAGAGGCAGTTCTGAACTCTTCCGCAATGCATGTGACATACTTGTATGAATCTATTTGGGCTAACAAAGTGGTTATTTCAGCAAGAAGACTAACAAAGCTTGATTTACCACTCATGTGCAGTCCGTGTTCCTACACTGTCAATGCAACAGCCCAAGTTCCTCCCTCCTTGCCGTGACCGCCTTTCACTTCTCTCTCCAACAAGAATATCCTATTCTTACCTCACGTCTCATCATTCAGCCCAGGGTCACCTCAGCTTTCTAAACATCCCCTGCCCTTTTCCCAAGCAAGCGGTGGCATGTGATAGGGTTGGTGCTGATAGGGAAGCTGCTGTGCGAGCAGACTAGGATGCTAATTACTGCTCCTCCCAATGGATACATGCTAAAAGCAAAGAGGATGGGAGAAAGGAAGGGGTAGATAACACAGAAAACACCAGGTAGGACCAATGTAGCATTACATTCAATATTCCTTTTGCTGACCAGCAATAATCAAAAATTTTCTACTGGGAGGGTCATTCAAGCTGGTCTCAGAAACATCCCCATGGTGTACGGGCCATCTGGGTCTGTATGGGGCAGCAGTGGCAGAGGCATGCTCAGCGTCTCCATCCCTGTCCCTGGGATCCCGCCCAGCTGTCCAGGGCGGTGATGTCTCCTACAGCACAAACAGCACTTTCCACAGACAAGTCACAGCTCAATTCACAGGCTTTTGTGAAGGCAGATTCAGCTGGGGCTCATTCATGCCTTTTCTCAGCTGCAGAACTAACACTTCACTCTTTGCACAGTCCCGCGGCTGTTGCAGGGGACATTATTTTTCCATGGGTCCACAAAATGGACTGCCCAGCTCCGCCCGATGCGCTGGGCCAAGCAGGTTTGCCCTAACAGAGAACAGAGACTTAAGTCACCTCGTTCAAGCCACCTAAGGCCTGGGGACAGTCTCGCACATGGGAGCACACACGCGCAAGAGGTAGCCACCAGCCCCCTCCACGCAGCCCCAAGGCAGCCTGCAAACCCAAACCACCATGGACCCTAAACTTCTCACACTGCTTGATTTTTGTCTCCTCTCCTCCTGATGTCAATTCCTGGTGCAATCCCAGAAATAACATGGACAAATTCTTGGCTTGCTATTTTTGGCAGCTCCTCCCACTAAGGAAAGAGGGAGATTACACTGCGGGCTATTCAGGCAAGCCAGCCACAAATACGCTTTCTAGCCCATACAGCTCTAATGATAAATCCTGGCCAAGTTGAACAGACAGTTTCAACTTCAGAGCATGTTTGGAAGGGCCAGCGCCACACTAGACAACCCGCCTACACGTTTAGAAGGTGCTATTTATTTAACAAGTAGAAATAGAGCTGTGCGGTGGGCATGGTGACCAAGGGTGACTGGTGTGGGACAAGAGGCTCCCAGCTCTCCTGGCATGTTAAACACACACCACATGGCACCGCCACCTGGACTGTAAAGATAAGTAGCTGGGTGATCACCTTTTAATCTGTGCGTAATTAGCAAGGGGCAGATGTCAATCGGCAGAGAGGCCAAAGCAAACGAGGCTGTTTACAGATGCTAAGTCACAAAGAAACCTCCTGTATCTAACCTGGCATGTCCCAAAAACACAAGCTTAGAAACAACAACAGGCAGCATTTCATCAGGTTGCTGCAGGAGCTGCACACTGTGCATGGTACACACCAGTGTTGACACCCAAAAATGCCACTTTGTGTTATGGTAGGTGGTAAATGAAAGAACATTTTGTTACTTGGGGTTTACACGGCATTTACTACACCAAGGCACCGCTTCTAGGAGTTTTTCTCTGGTGATAACAATATCCTTGGATTTTCCTTTTTTTATTTTTTAAATACAGTGCCCACGCACAACTCAAAGCAGTACAAAAGTGAGAAACACACTAAACAAGGCTGGTTTAAAGAAAATCAGCAGATTGTTTTTAAATTTACAAATACTTCCATGGCCAAAAGTCTGAAACAGTCCCAAGCTTAAAAAGATTTCTATGGAAAGTACATGGGATCTTTCATGCTCATGCATAACAGATGGGTTGCACCCAAACAAATCCTGCCAGGCCTAAAGATGAAATGTCAAATCATCCTTTTCAGGCCAGTGAACCTACAATTTGGTCCCAGAAGGTCTGCCACTTTCCCAGCTGAAGCTTGTTTAGACAAAAAGATAAGCTTACTTGAGGCCACTTTAGCTCCTACTCTTCTCCATTTTTACAGATTCCTGCACTGTTTAGACCTAAGAATTTAATTTACCTGATCACAAAGATTCAAGCCAGATATAACATTGGGGTTTGGAAATGGGCAAGGATGTCGCCAAAGAGGAGGCTGGCCAATTTGTCATTGTCGTTGGCATTACAGCCAGGATTAACTGCGTAGCACCTCAAATCCTTTTACACACCTAACAGCACTACAGAAAGTAATTTGGTAGGTTTGAGATCTCCAGAGCGAAACATAAACTAGGGACACACTTAAGAGCATTAGATCTGTGAGATGGCTGGCTCCTTCTGTGGTAGCCAAGTTGTCACCCTGGTCCTATAGCTGAAAACCCTTTCTGTTATACAAAAAGCAAGCAGAAGATGTATGTCCTAGTCCACGATCTACTTCCTAGTCTTGTCTTACAGATCTCACACTTTCTGCCACGTAGCCAACTGTGCAGTGCATGAAAGAGCAACTTTGGGCTAGAGCTCAGCAAAATCCACAAAAGATGTGCACATTTTGAAACCACTGCGTACATCGTTGCTCATAAAACAACTGCTGGGAGGCTTCAGAGGACAGGGTGGGAGGGGAGGAAAATCTGTAGGAGATGGCAGCATCTGGCTCACAAGATATTAAGGTGGAGAAACTTCACTTTCTGAGGAAAATCAAAGCCTAGCTCGTTGCCTTGACCAGCAGCCACACGGTCACCAAAATCTAATGCTATTCCTCAACTAGAGTGAAGATGTAGGAACATCTATGCTATGTCTAGACATAGATTAAGAGCACCCCTCTGAAACATAGGGCTTCCAGCCCCTAGACAACCTAGACCCAGCCTATATTACACTGGTTTTCTTCAGGGGGACAGCCAGTAAATAAACCCCACAATGTCACAGAATGGTGGAAGATTCTGCCAGGCCAGATGGAGTTGTCCAAAAGGCTGCTGACTTCACGATGCTAGTATGAAGAAAGCCCAGATGTTTGTAATTGTTAATGGACCAGAAACTCACAGCACAGCCCTCCCGGTCAGATCTTCAAATATATAAATACTCAGCCTTCGCAGTGCTTTTGAAGATGCTGGATCACAACCGACTGGACTGCCAGGAAGTAATTCTCATCGCTCTATAAAGCATATTAAGTTGCCCAAACAGGAGTACTACTCTGTGCTACAGCAGCTATAATCTTATTGAATATCGCATACAGATTCCTGCTAAGGCAGGCTGCAAGGACTTCCATTTTAGTCCTCCTCTGCAAATGCCCATAATGTTCCTGAATCTTCTGAGCTGCAACTTTTCACACTGCTTTCTCTGCCAGTGTTGGCTTTCATTACTTCTTTTAAATATAAACTTGGAGCAAAACCTCTTCAGATGTTTTAAGTTACGAATGTGTGGAAAAAATATAATTTCCTACACTAAAAAGAAAGTTTTGTGTGCAAGTGAGAGGGAGACACACAGAAGGAAAGAAGTAGGGGATAGCTCAAAAATGTCATTACTTTGAAACCTGAAACTTGGCATGGAAACAGTTCCTGACAAAGTGTATGCTCTGCTAAGTTTAGAAGAAATTGTGGTTGTAAAATAAAGCTACAAGCACTTGAGAGTACGCCCTTGTGCACAGACAGCAGAGGACACTGTTCAGATTTAGCTATTAACCAACATGAGCGGCACGCACATGCCTGAGGATTGCTGTTTGCATCACGAGTAGCAATCACAAATAAGGACCCTCCAGGTTTAAAAACAAAAGGTCCTGTAGCTTGGGATAAAAAGAATAAAATTTTTAAAAAGCCAAGGGCCTATCAAAATGGTATGCCTCCCAGTGCACATCAAAATATTGGAGCAATTTGGGGTGTACTAAACTGGATAGGCAAAGCCTTGAGTTTGGCCCAGTGAGCCACTAATCGCTAATTAATGGCTTCTGGACGAAACAGCAACCTAGTGCCTCTTTCATTTAAAAGCCAAAAACTCAATCCAACTAGACCTCCCCACCGCTGTCAGAGTGACCTGCTATTCCATAGACATATTACTCCTGCTTTTAATTCTCCCTGCTTCACTCAGTCACAAGGGGATGCCAGGGGAGAGGCAATGTCAAGGTGGGCAGAGCACAGATGGCTGCCTGGGGAGCCCCTCCCGTGGCAGGGATAACATCCCCAGGATTAAACGGGGTAAGTGTCACCAGATGTGAGTCCCAGCACACCAAGGACAAGTAATCCCTGCAGCAGGGAGCAGCAATTAGATTAGACACCTTTATTTGTGTCAGGCCAGAGCTGGCATTGTTTCAAACTTCAGTAACAGGTACAGTGAGCATCCCTGAACACAGACTGATTTACATGTTTCACACTCAGAAATGCTCAAAGAGTTTAGGCATTCATCCCCAGCCCCCTGTCAACCACCTGCATGAGAAAAACAGGCTGTTTAAGTAAGGCCAGATTAAACCCAAAGCCAAAGTAGGGCAGCATGGGGGTGGGAGAAGGCCATCAATCCTGTAAAACATTGCAGCAAGGAGGAGAGATGTTCCTCCTCTGGCTGGGCAAGGGGACGGGTGATGCAATTTTTAAACAGGAAAAATAATCTGCCAGTTGAGCCTGGGACTTGGACAGTCTGGACAGACATGGATATTCCTCTGTGCACAGGTGTCCACCTGCAAGTTGCAGGTATCTGCACAATACCATACTTTTGCAGATGCTGGTTGTGTTAATACAGAGCCAAGGGAGGCTCTGATCACAGCTGACTAAGTCAGCCAGCGCAATGAGAACGAAGCTTGTTCTTACACACCAAAGATGGAACCTGCATTCACACTCAGGACTGAGTTCTCAGGCCTCATTGAGGGTGAGCAAAGGCATCTCATTTTCAGTGACTGCCACTTAAAACTCCACTGGGAGCTGATGGAGAGAACGTCACACCTACGAGTGCATCTGCTTTTCCCATCCTGGTGTAGCAGTCTACATACTCTGGTTTTCCACTATTTCAATTCACATCACCTATGTAGCTGTTTCATAGATGTCCAACGTGCTCCTGTGTATAATCATACCTGTTCTACCGGTGCACATCCTGCTCGTGGAGACCTCTTCTCCTCTCACATCTTAGTTCTGCATCCTTGCTGTTCTTCCGTTATTGCTATTTCTCTTTGCTCTGTCTAGCTGAACCCCAAGTGACGCATCCCCACGCCAAGTGCTGTTAGGAGAATGAGTGGAGGTTAGGCAGGGTATTGATGCCAGTTAATATCTTAGTATACCAGCAGCTGCTACGTTGATCTCCAAATAGCTGAAACTGAGACTGGGCTCAACAGTCAGTGCTAGGCCCAGTGTTTCACCCCTCCACTTCTCTCATTACCGCCAAACCAGCAGGTATGGTGGGAAAATAGGATAGACAAAAACCGTCAACCCCAGCACAAGGCTGAGAACTGCACAGACTCCTCCTGAGGTGTTTGTCCACCAGCTAACAGTTCCCCAGCTTATCAGCCTGGTATTTGCACAAAGTGTTGATTCCGAAGTGGTTCATCCATGGATCTCACAGCATTGTACCAAGGAAAGCAGGTAGGAAGAAAAAGTAGAGTTATTCCTGTTTTAGGCAAGATGAAGCGCAGAGCAGTTCCGAGGTTTCAGTCCAGCTGAGCACTGCTTATCGATACTGGCATTCCTGGGTCCAGCCTCAAACTGCCCTGGCTTTCAGTCCCAAACTGCACAGGCGCTCAAGAACCTTGCGGACAAGAACAGTCCCATGAAGAGCTAGAAATAACAGCAGCTCCATTTCATATTTATATTTGAATTACACGGTACATCGCGATTGAACAACCAGCTGTAGCAGCACCTCACAGGGCTCCAACCGCGCCCCGCTCCCCCTGCCCAGCCCAAGATTTAACCTAGGAGACTGCACTTGACCAGTGAGCCTGCCTGGAAGGAGCTTCCCAGCCCTGGCCCTGCTTACTGACATTTCCAACAAAAGGTTCAATTTGTGTAATTTGGAAGATGAGCTCTCTGTTTGCCCACCTTTAAAAGTTGGACTAGAGAAACTTGGGAAATTCTGCGTGGACACACAGACGTGCAGAGGCAAATACACAAGCTGAAGCTCAGTGTGCCCTGTAAACACCACATTTCCTTCCTCACACATATATGTAAAAAACTGGGATGGTTTTGAACACCCTGCGTTCAGAGAGACCTTTCATTTTAGTTCTCCTGGGTCAAAGCAAATAACATCACATGGTACATCAAGGTGGTTTCTTTTGGCTTTTTTATACTTGGAAAACACTGAGCGCATTTTTACGGATCCAAGTAATGTCCAAACAGGCACTGGCATCACTTCATATTAGTTCCACCATCCTCTGTGCTGCGAGCATGGAAAATAAAAAACCTCAGGCACTGGGGAATGACCTGAACTTTGATCTGAAACGAACCTGTGCAGAAGGTTGGAAAAAAATTCACATATGCAAATTATTTTCACATTTGTCATTTTCCAGCATATTTTTTTCTCTTTTCCTTCCTCTTCTTTTACCTCCTGTTCTGGGGAAAGGCAAGAATAGAAAAGCAAAAATCCCAAGAGAACTACCATAAAGTAGTTTGAAGACAGCTTACTTGGAAGGGAAGTCAGGGACACAGCACACAAAAGCCTGCTCTAATGAGATTTCCAGTCCAAATTTGACAAGTTTAGGACATTTGCATATTGGGAATTTTACAGGCATCCAAACTGGAGTTAACTGAATACAAAACTTGTGTCATGAAACCTGAGATACAAGTTGAACGTTACACAGCATTTGACCAGACCTTAAGTGCAAGAATAGGTGGATTTAGGGAACACTTTGGTACATCAAAGAACCCAGGTAAAATGACTTTCACAGGTTGCATTGTCCAACTATAGAAACAACTGCAGGAAAGCTTTTCTGGCATCAGGATCTTGGTGGGATCAAAGAAAGGGTTTAGATGTTGGTGAGGTAATGAGAAGACACACTTAGGAACAAATGGCTTCAGGTTCCTGGTGCTCCACGGCTGAAGGTGTGAGATACTATCAGGAAAATGTCTCCTTTGCAGACGGCATGGACAACCACCTCCCAGCTCATTGCTCTAGAGCAAATAGTCCACATCAGAGGTCATATGTCAAAGAGGATAAGAGGGACTTTGGTAACACTATGGATTTGCCTGTGTGGTGAAGGAAGTTGGAAAACCAGACTACTTTGCCGATACTTTCAATCCTACATCGATGATTCACTGATTGTGGTTCCCGACTCTGAGCTGCTGGGGCAGGAGTGGGCCTTATCCTACACTTCGTGTAGGACTAGCTCAGCATGACCATAAATACATTAAAATATGCAAAATTAACCTGTATCCAAAGCAAGCTTAGTTCCAGATGCCTTTTCAATGGGAAACTGCGTCACTGGGTGATTTTGCAGGTGATTTCTCTGATTCTGCTAAATTCAATCATGTCAGGTGGCCACCAGCAAGCTTGAAACAGCCAATGCAGCCTTGAAGCAAGGCTGAATTTCAGGATTGCCCTAGAGAGCTGCGACCACACAATGTCTCCCTTCTCCCACTGAGGACCAAACTTGCATGGCTCTGCTCCAGCCATAATGAGAATCACGTTACTCAGATAATACCAGAGAGACAAGAGCAGCCTGGATTCACACCATTTCAGCCGATGCGTATGTTTGTCAGGGGACCAGTATCTCAAACTCACACCCCATTTATTAGTCTCTCCTCTCCCACGGGAGCTATTCTGCGAGTGAAGTGAAGGAATTCAGGCCAGGTCTCTCGCTCCCTCTGCTTCCCATCAGCAGAGTCCTTTTAAAGAGAAAAATCAGGCAACAACTGGTGACGTATGCACAAGCATTTCTGCCAGCATACCTCTGCAAGGCAGGGATATGAAGAGGTGTGATCCCTCACTGATGGAGCTGTGCTGGCAGCAATCCCATGTGTAGATATGGTTATACCAGCAACCCCCCACCCCCCCCCTTTTTTTTTTTAAACAAAGATAACTTGTGTTATGCTGTATGTCTGTGTCCACACAAAGGTATATTTTTTTCCTTTACATCCTGACAGTACAAAGCACAGCTATGTCCCAGTGAGGAAACATTTGGTGGGTGTAGCAGCCTTTGGTGTCCTATTTTGGGCAGGTGTTCACAGTGTAGCCAAGACCTCAGATTTTTTGTAATAGACAAATGCAACTTAGGTTTATCCCTTGACATCTCAAAACAGCTTACTGGGAAGACATGAGGAAGGGGGATGAAAACATGACTTTGAGAGGTCTAAGTCACATGCATAAAATGAAAAGCAACTGCATTTTCAGACTGTGTTAGTCTCGAGAAAAACTGAGCAGTAGGTCTTACTGGTGGGGGTATGGTGGATGGATGGATGGATGGAAACAGAGCAGATGAAGAGAGAAAAACACAGCTGAAAGAAATTCTGATTTCTGATCAAGGGAATATATTCATGGAATATGGCATGCGATATTTGCCCAGCTGAACACACATCAGCAGCAGGCACTGTGACCCACAACCGCAAAGTGAGAGAAAGTTGCTGGCAGCAGCAGTCCATAAAAAGGACATAAATAATTACAGTTCTTCTAAACAAGGTCAAGTTTTAGCTGCTGCTTCTCTTCCTCTATTTAACAGTCAAGGGAGATGGCCCAAAATGATTCAGGGTGAGTTTTGCCCTGGTAAATCTCAGAGCAAGGTAAAAGATTTGAAAAGAATCAGAGCCTACCTCTTTACCACAAACTTTGCTGTTCATTAAATGCGAGCTGAGCCATGACCTCAGCAAGTCCTAGAAGATTAGCTTGCTGCGTCATCAAAGCAACATTCCTGGTAGGAACTTGGTTGCTGACACCTTGAATTGTTTTAAGATGCTGCTGCAATTTTCATGTTCTGCCCCACAACACAATGTGTCCCACGGCGTCTCTCCAACAGTGCTTCCCCCTTCCGCTTCTCATAAAGGGGGAAAAATATACAGCTTTATCTGCAGATAGGGACTAAAAAGGTTGTGGTGGTTATTTTTTTTTTTTAAATGATTCAAGGCAACTTAAATATCCCTCCGTATGCCGCTGCAACATGACTGGTTGATTAGGGGTTTAGGTCAAGGGCAGCTGGAATATAATCATCAGTTCTTCAATACTATGGACACGGCTTGGACATTTGCCTTTGCATCATCTTCCTAGCCTTGCCTTCCACAACTTAATGGAAATACAACATGGCAAGGAAGTCAGAAAAGAGAGCAGCTGAGATTATGATGTTAGGATTTCTACTTTGTATTTTAATGCAAAACTCACGGAAGCATCTGACTGATCACAGAGTCTCTCTCCCAAAGCAAAAGACTCTTGTTCTCATAATCCTTACTTCAGGTAAAGAAACATCTGGGAAAAAAATGCAGGGTTTAGTGCCTGGATCTTCATCATCCGCCTTCAAGCCTCTATGTGCCTCTAGAAGACAGCGCAGAGAGAATACCTGTTCTTGCTTCTGGCCATTTCATACTGAAAATCCCCACAATTCCCCTCCAGCATGAAGGCATCCATCAGAAGGAAAGTTATTTTAGATCTGACAGGCAGTCAGGGGCAGAGCAGGATTGTTACATAAAGCATCAGTGGGAGTAAACAGGAACATTACTTATAGGCAGTAACGCTTCCATCTCGAGGGACCCTCACTGTACCACACAGGCTCTGGGATTCCTCTGAGTGATTAAATACATCGATCAGCTTTTTGGCAGCTATTCAAGACTTCATACCACATACCTGCCCTTTCTCCTGTATGTATTTCCTGTTGGTGTGTGCTTCTGCCGATGCTATCTGTCTCCTTCTATGGAATTTGCAATTAGCACATGAGGGTCTTTTCCATCTGCAGCCAAAGGCTGGAGCAGCAGACATCTTGGCTTCTAAGGAGCCCTTACAATGTCTGGGTAAAGATTTCTCCACTTGTGTACTACTGCAATGTCACACAACTATCACTGCTATGTTCTCGCTCGGAAGCGCTTTGTACCCACTTGGCATTTTTCTAACAAAACTGTGCAAGGATAAATGACCATCAGTGCCCAGTTATGACAATTTCTAAGATGAGACACCCCCACCAGCCAGCACTAACTCATGGACTGATGATTGTGACAGAGTGGACACAGGAATTCTCTCCACTTTGACCAAGTGAGTTTTCAAGCTCTCTCAACACTCACAGCACAAACATTCCTAACAAAAACACATGAAGAAACCACAGCCCCATGTTGCCTCGCCATCCAATATGCTCACGTATTGCACCACTGGAAACGTGTGCATCATCCAGACAAGCTCAAGCTACATTGCCAGAAAGGGACAGTGCATGCTCCACAAACAGCCTCTCAAATTGACATTCCCCAAGTCAACACTCCCAGCCGAAAACTGGGCTCCATAGGAAATAACCCACTTGCAGGACCTTAGGAAACACCACGCTTCCTTCCCTTACAAAGCATTTTTCTCTTGTTGGCTGACGGCACCTCTTTGTCTGGGCAGAAGAGAAGTGCAAACACTGATCCTGGAAGCCAGCATGCACTGTGGCCTTCAGAAGTGAATGCTACTGCCGTCACCCAAGCAAACTCCATCCTCTTAACTCATGAACTAATTGGTTTTCTATCTCCTGTCTTGTGCCGTGTATCATGGGTGACTATCACCAAACAAAATCACTGCTGGAATTGATGAAAGTGGCTTTGTGTCCAGGCCTGCAGCTAATAGTGTCTTCTTACTGCCATTTTGGGAAGCGTGATGTAGCCTCTTGATTCTGCTCCCCAGCTCCTGCTGACTTCAAGAGACATGCATCTGAAAAAACCCCTCTCCCTTCTAAAACCCTATGCACAGGATATGGCTGGGATGGAATTAATTTTCTTCCTAGCAGCCCGAATGGTGCTGTGGTTTAGATTTGTGACTTCATCAGTGTTGATAACACACCGATGTTCTAGCTCCTGCTGAACAGTGCTCACAGAGCATTAAGACCTTCCTTCATTCTCACTCTGCCCCCCTCAGTGAGTCGGCTGGGGGTGTGCAAGTGGCTGGGAGCAGACACAGGTGGGACCAAAGAGAGAGCTAGTCTTTCCAAGGTANACTTTTGCTCTTCCAATCCTCACCCCCATCCCACTGCGGGGGGAGTGAGCAAGTGGCCAGATGAGTGTTTAGCTGCTGGTTGGGGTCAACCCACTGCACCCTAAAACCCCCATTCCAGGTACACTTTCAGGCTAATTTTTACTGGACTTAACTATTTTTGTAATCACAGTAATCACAGCTAAAACCACCCTGTACCAACAAAAAGCTCCCTTTAGCTGTGTCTCAAATTGCCCTGCATTCTAATTTTTTTCAGATCTCACAGTCACTTCAGACTTTAGGACATGCTAATTCAAATAAAGCTAAGTAATGCCATGCAGGGGCCCAGGACACATTGCACCTGTAAGTCATCACAATACTTTTTCAGAAGCTTTCTAGACCTCAACCCTTGAAGTTTAGAATGTAAAGCTGTGGATTTGGGGCAATGCCATTTGGGCTGGATTTGGATTCCCAAATCCTTCCCTTCTAGGAGTCAAGTTGTCCTGAGACACTGAGGAAGCACAGAAAGGAAGAAGCAATCTCAGGCCATCAGTTTTCGTGCAGCTCTCAGCCATGCCCATCTCTGGATTTTGTTTTCAAGTGCTGAAATGTTTCAGGCTGTTCAGATAGGGAGAGCTGTGCTTTTGGAGGCTGTCCAAACCATCCATTAGGCTTCTCTTCATGAATAAATTGTTCTGCTTGATTCACAGGCAACACTGGTGTCTCTGAAGGGAGTTAACCAGAACATAACCAGAACTCATGCAGAGCACTGCCCAAGTGACTAATACCAATTTGATCGATACTGAAATAAACAGCATGGATTTTATTCCAATTGAAATATAAATTAATGAAGTCCTGAAAAGTATCTTTGTAGAGGCAGAGAGGATGCTTCTGCAGGTATGCAACCACCCCTGAACGCCGCATTTCAGTCTTCCCTAGCATCCTTTGCAGCACTTCTTATCCTCATTTTCTCTCATCTAATCCTCATTAACACTCATCAGAGCCACCAGGTGATTATCACACATGCTTCCCCACCTTTCTCAGCACACATCAGTTACAGGCCAGATCTCCATGCTCAGACCCACTGCAAGAGATTCTGCACTTCCTACAGCCTCTTACCATTACCATACTGCTACCTCGCCCCTCTGAGCCAGTTCTGGGACACCGGCACTTCACAGAGCTACATCCCAGCTCTGTGCTCTGAGCTAAGAGAAGTGAAGCCTGCTCAGGTTCCCTCAAGAGCTGCTGCGTGGCCACCTTGAGTGCAAAGTGGTCATCACCAGCAGCTCCAATCAGTGTCATTTTAACTCTCCCAGCCATTCTTCATCACTGGAGGTATCAAATTGCACCCAGCAGGGTCTCCGTTGCTCCCTCCTCCTCTTCCTTCTGTCTTGGCCTTGCACAAGGCTCTCTTCTGCCTGGGGGGACACAACCCAAGCCTGTTAACACTTAACCTTGCCCAAAGAGTCTACGACTCAGGATGACAACAAGCATTTCATTAGCAGTTCTCTCAAAAGGTACAATGATAATAACCAACATGACCAAAGTAGTTGACCTTACAAGAGTGGGCATCATGTCTGCTTCTCACTGGTTTGCCCATGGAAGCATGAAGAGGTCCCTAACAGCCCAAGGTGAGGACTCACCAGTAGGAGCTATGCATGTAAGTGGAGCGGGAGAGAGTTTAGTCACCAGCTAAGAGCTAGCCATACTTCTACAAGTGTTTGTGAGCAGATATTGAGAACTCAAAAGCCAACTTCAGTTCAGTCAGGCAGATGCGAATTTTGAGGACCTCCATTAAGGTTATTCAAGGTACATCCTTTTCCCTCCAGAATAATCAAATGCATATCTGGCCTATCATCTGCATTGCAAACACTACACTTCGTCCTGACAAATATATTCTTCCATCATTGCTCAATAGCTATTTGCTCAGTTTAGCTCCGCGTGTATTATAATAGCATTTGAAGACAGAGCCAGCCTTCAAAAGCAGATGAATTTGAAATTAACAACAGAGGCATTTTCGCTCTGAGGTCTGGTTGAGAGCATAAAATAACTGAACTTTGTTCCTGTGGCTTATTACATCATCCGGCCCCTCTTTGACTGAAAATATTTCTATTCCTCATTCCAGACCATCTGTTCTTCAGAAAACTTCTCTCTACTTACTTGAAAAAAAAACAAAACCAAAAAAAAAAACAACAAACCCTAACTGGAGGCAAAGGCGCTCCCTCCCTGCTCCCCAGAGGAAAGTATGTTCATAATTAAGCGAAGAGCATTGCATGTTTATTCCCGCTAGTGCATGTGCACACATACACACGTGTGTGCGCATGCCTATATTTAGTTACACTGTCAAAACCAGTCTAATATTTCACAGCAAAGGAGGTCGTCTTGACCCAAAAAACACATCATTATTTCTAATTAGGAAATAAAGAAACAGAATTGTCGAAAATATCTCTCTGCAGGGGATCCATGCTGTGAGATGACGGGACTTTTCCCTGCTGTTGTGTTTTCTTTAGCTTTAATTTACTTTGGTGTGAAAAGTGAGGCCAGTGAAACTTGTCAGCTGGCAGGGAGAGGAAGAAGGGGGTTAGAACAACGGTGCTGCCCTCACCTTCCTGTGTGGCTTGGGAAAGGCATTTTGGGTCTTCTCTTCAGACAACACGTACTCCTCCAATAGGGGTCCATCTCATCCAGAACAACCTCTCCTGCCTGTACTGTGTTCAAGCTGTCTCTGCTGCTACACCTTTTCTTGCACTGGAAGGAGACCAAGCTACAGCGGGTAAAAACAGTTTCTATTGCCATCAGTATATGAATTACTTCCATTAAGACAGCTGAGCACATCTCTTACAAAAGAGGTATTCTCCTTCTTTTGCCATCTATAATGGGGAAATGACACATTCCCCTTTGTCTTATCCTTCCTTATTATAATCACTTCTGGAAAAAACCCCAATAATTTACCATTTGCTGGGACAGTGCCTGTAACGAGGTGGGTCTCGACTGAGTTCACGGCCTTGGGACGCAACTTTAGCACACACAACAACAGGAGCATGGAAAGAGAGCGATGTCTCCAGGAGCAATGCCCGCCTGCCTGCCAGGCCACTGGGACATGAATGCTCTGAAGAAATCCTAAATGACTCAGGGCTGAGGTCATTTGAAACAATGACTGCAAAACCACACGCGAAGGGGTGAAACCCCCTCTAATGACCACGCTGATGAATTCTCAGAAATTGTCAGCCGAGAGGAAATTCAATTGTACTGTTTGACAGATGGAAGTCACTTGGGCAAGGCTGCCCGGCAGCAATTTTCTCCTCTGGCAGAGCAGGGAGGCAGAGCAGACCTCCAGGATGTGTCTCCGAGGTGGTAGGACTCGGCAGGGAGCACACTCTCAGACTCAGAAATTCACACCTTCCTTAGGAGCCAATTTATTCTTCCCAGGAGAGAGGAGAAGCTGTATAAATTTGAACAGTTTCACTCGGGTCAGGTTTTTTTTTTTTCTTTCAGCTATGTCTTCAAGCTAGACAAGAAATTCCACTGCATGGAACATGACACACTGCACAATCACCCAAATTGGCAGGGTTTCTAGGTAGGGCTGGAGAAGATCATTCATACTTCATGCTCACCGTACCCTCGGTATCTCTGATAACACCCTTAACATCTACCCAATTTGGTCTCCAATGCACTCAGATCTGTACCAGGACCATTAGTAGCTGTATTACAAGGAACTCCACTGATGCAAGTCTACTTTGCTGCTTGTGGCATATCAAAAATTGCCTCTTTCTAGATACAGGGTCTATTCATGTGCTTCTGGGTTGTAATTCACACTTGGTTACACTTGAAACAGAGAGGTTTCAAGTAACTACTGAAAAGATTATGGTATATAAGACTATAAAAACCTGAGCAGCAAACCACTGAGGGTTTCAAACATTTGAAGTCTGTATAGACATGGTACAAAAAGAACAGAAAAGAAAACAGGGATTCAAATAGATGAGATCACTAGAGCTCTGGAAGGAAGTGCTCTCCTGGGGTCTGCAACCCACAAAAATGAAGCAAAACCAGGTTCAAACTTAAACCCTTTCCAGCAATAAAAGGAAAAAGACCTACAACTTTCATATTCTGAATGAGGTCACTGAAATACCAAATAAGAAGCAAGTATGTCCACCTTCAAGCCATCGTGCATCCGTTTTTTCTCAGTTAGAACTACTAAGCAAATCCTACCCAAGCTCCTGGAGAGATCGTAGGGTGCAGAAGATGTGCTTCTGCACAAACGTACCTTTTGCCACATTTTGTCAGCCTGGCTGTGGGAGGGGGCACTTACAGTTCACTCGACAATTCATTAGCCACCATGCAAAGCCCTAAGGACTGCTGCAAGGACAACTTGCAAGAGTCCAGTTGGACATAAGTGCTAGTGACGTTATCTGGTGGGATCACTCATCTGTGACACATTTCACAAGTGCAGAAAGAAAACCCACACTACTGGCTTTTAGGAAAAAAAAAAAAGAAAAACACCAAGCAATATGCCCTAAGTCTGCATTCATGTTGAGAATGAAATGGGTTCATCGTGTCCTGCTTTATCCACAGGGGTACAAAATGCAAGTGGTTTGCCTTTCTTCCCTTACCTCTTTTTGACATTGTCAGAAGACTCCATTACGCCCGAGGAGTACATCGGGCAGATAGCTACCCTCAATCCATTTAGCTCCATAAAGCGGAGTGATCGTGCTCACAACACATTTCTTTTCTCATACAGAATAAAATGGATCTTGCAAAGTGTATTATTTCAGAAAACAGAGTTTAAAGAGAGTACTTTCCTGTAATCTGTAGGCAACATAGGTACAGGCAGCAGCCTCGGTTTTGTTTCACAGCAATTTATTGGGGCAAAAGATCTAAGAACTGGGTCTTTAAATTTTTAAATCTCCTGATGTATCTGGTTTCCAGACAAAACTATTTGCATATAGAAGTTTCCTACTGCAGTCCACAGGAATATTGCCCTTGGCTTTTGCAGGAGCAAAGCAATCTGGTAGTCAAGGAAGATACTTTTCTACAGATACAACTTACACGTGCAAAATATGCTTGTGTCCTTGAGCCTGAAGTCTCTAACCCCTTCCTGACTTGTGGCATCGAAGTATTACACTGATTTTCCCAATTTGCTTTCCCAGTTCACTACACCCTGCTGGTAGGTGTCCTGCTCTATGTAATAACCCCTCCGGCTTCCAGCACAGCACCCCTCTGGCTTGATCACATAGCCCATACCAGAGGCAGCAGGAGAGAGTATTTTCTTCCTGCTTGTCTGTAGCTTCATCTTTCTACTTGCCACTGGATAGTGTTACTAAACACTGACATTTTTTTTCAAGCTTAGCCAGAATGGGCACAACTGATTTCCTGATGTCCTGGAACCCATTCAAACCATCCATTAGCCACGAGTTCACAAACTGATACATCTTCTAAAAGGCTCAGGGACAACAGTATTGTTTCTAAAAAGAAGTTAACCTCGGGTAAATGAAAATAAGATTTACTGCTTGGGACAGGCTACATGCAGTAAATAACTCAGAATTTATGAATTGTCATCTGTAAGACTCCATTCATCTGCAGCAATAAGGGGCCCTTGGACCACTCAGCACAGTAACTCTCCATTAAATCACTGTTATTTATGTGCATTGCTGTAGGAGGCCTGGATATGGATCACATCTCCATGGTGCTAGGTGCTACCCAAACACTATGGCAGGTCATCACAGCCACGTTATCCTCACAGGGGTAGCTGATATGGCCCTGAGTAGGAACTCCCACCAGCATCTCCTCCTCCATTCTCCTGTACCATCTGCCTCATTAGCAGGTGACGTAGAGCATTTGTGAGCCAGACAGGTAGCTCGTTCTGGGGAAGGTGATGGTGAGAGACCCTCAGTTCCTAGTCACAAACTTGGGCCCTTGGTACGGTGATCACCAAGGCACACCGAGGCCACAATGGAGCTCCAGAGATGTACTGCCAAGCAAGACCTTCCTCCCCGCTGCTCTCTACAGTCTCTTCGAGGCCAGGCTTGTTGCTATCCAGCAGAAAACATAGCACCTGAATTTAGAGACCTGCTCTTCCTCCTCGGCACAGAGCCTCTGGCCTTGCTCCCAGACTCCAGTCTTTTTAGCAGCATCAGTCCTGAGCAGTTGAGAGGTCCCTACCATTGGCACTAGCATGGATCTGCAGAGGCTCCTTCCTACCATTGTCATCTGTGTTTCCACTAATGCCCTCCAGCCACACAAAGCCTGTAATATATTGCATTGCCAAACACAGGGTGGATTTCTCACCCCTAGATAGCTCACTAGATGCTCATGATTCACCACGCACAACTGTTGTCTACAGTGCATGTCCCAAATACACCTTGCAGTGATGGCAGTAGCAGCACTGGCTTGATGTTAAACCAGAGCCCCGGGGTTTCGCTGCTTCAGATCCCTCAGTTTGTCCAACACCTACAATCTCTTTTAGCGGTTTCACACAACTTCCAGAAATATATTTTCAATAACACTGTTGCAAAACAACCTCAAGGGACTGAGTGTCATAAACAACAGAGCCACCATCACTCCCAGCGTGTGCAGCCCATGAAGCTGAGCCATCTGCTTCTCAACGCTCCGAGCAGAGCTGACCCTTCAGAAACTCTCCACCCTAGGAGCTACTGGTAGTGTATGGTGGAGGGGAAAACTTTACTGCATGCTTGTGGGTTTTCACATCATGGTCAAAAAAAATTTTCTGAGTCCCCATCTGTTTTTTCAGTATAAGACATTGATTTTCTGTGGCAAGGGGGGGCGTTAATATGGGACAGAGACACCCCTATGAAACACCAGCTGTTTACGATTACCCAATACTGTGTCATACAAAGACCATTACAACCAATAGCACATATAGATCAGGGTTGATTGCAGTCTGGTGTGTGTATCTCTCTCCCCTTCTTCCTAGAGGTTTCAGTCCTGACTCAAACATACAGATATTTACATGGTGGGTGAAACACCACTGAAACAATACAAAAATTGCCACAAACACTGAGCCAGCAGTGCGGGGGAGGGGGGAAGCTTTTACCAAAACCACACAAAATGGAGAATGCAGGAGAGCAGCAGTGCCAGGGTGGCTAGCACATCCGTGTGAAAATGGTACCCTTGGATGCACAAGCGGGTTGAAATCTTCCCCACAAGCAGACCTGTCTGCATGCAGAGGCCACCTGCTATCGATTCTGCTGCCACAGCAACAGTGCAAACCTCAGCAAGGCTCGATTCAGACAAAATAGAAACCCATCACATCAAAAAATAAAATTATCAAGTTGCTTTCACATTCTTTTCCTGAGGTCGACAAGGTTTAACTAACAGCTTGATTCTGCTACTGACTTTGCACACAGAGCTATGGAAAACACCAGAATTTCACTCATTTTCTGGATGTTATTTGTGGTAGCAGGTAATTCTTAATAACCTCTCGAAGTCATCCAGTGTCTATAGTTTCACAGTTAATTTGTAGGAAAAAATAAGTGATTTCGAACAATCTTTTAAAGCTGAAATTCAATCTCACAGACCAGAAGTCCCAAATTTCCAGAATTACCTAGAAGGAAACACTGAGAAGAAAAGTCTGCTTGAGCAACTCACCTCCAAAATGCCAAAGTTTTCTCCATCAGCTGCAGCAAGCACTGGCCCCACATCAGGAACAGGGCAGTTGAGCATCATGCAGCAACCAGAGCAAAACCGGTGATCCTTGGAGGAGCTGCTGGTCTGGTACTTGGGAGATCTGGGTTTCCCTTCCACTGCTCATGCTGCTATTCCTGTGTGCTCCCAGCCAGCCACACAATTAACACTTCTGTTGAAGAGAAAAGGAAAAAATTCACATCTCGCTGGTCATCTTGCCTGCTAAGAGCGCAAGCCCCTTGGAGCAGGACTGTCTTTCCCTGCCTGTTCTGGCCAGCCTGGATGGCCACCATCAGCCAGAGTCTCAAAACACAAATGCTGATGAGCAGTGGCTGCTAAGGAGCATACACATGGCAGACAGAGAGACAGAGACCCCTGTCCCCAAACCCTAGTCTGTGTTTCCTTGGCAGGAATGAAGAAGTATGAGGAACAGTCCAGGCTCAGATGTGTTAATAAAACGCCAAAAGGAAGCCTGGCTACTAAAACACCTTTTTGGAGACACCACCGATCTCAAGCCTCCCAGTTTACACACATACATGTTCCTGCTCCCTGGGAGAGTGGTCACAGACTTTGCTTTTAAGCCCTCCGCAAGTTTCACTTTGCACCAGAACAACATATTTTGTACATATCATTTCAGGCATTTAACTTCAAAATCCTGGTCAAAAACATGCATCTAAGCTGTCCTGCAGTTTTGACAAACCTCCAAACAAAGGCCAGGCAAGATACTGTGTTTGACACAGAGTAAGGTCCCAGAGGGCCAGACCCAATTTCCCACCCGTCTCCAGGGCACCACAAATCCCAACTATCAGGCAATGAGCTGGTCACCACCACACAACACAAGGGGCCCCGGCTTCAAGGAAACCATCACTTCGTTACAGCAGCTTGAACAGAAATTTTGGGCCAGATTCATAACACACTGCAGAATCTTTTGAGGGGAAGAGGAGTGAATCTTTGGGGACAGGTTTTAGGGCCAGCATTTGGCCAGCATGACTCTAATACATGTGCCTTTCAGCCAGCATCTCTGCAGAGACTCAGAGGTCTTGGCTACTAACGTTTCCTGGTGGCTGCAGACTGACTGAAGATGACTGAAGACGACGATGCTAACGAGGCTTTCCCCAGCAAGGGCAGAGGCGCTTACAGGCACTTGTTCGCCAGCAGATACAACAGCACAGCACTGAGGCACAGGAGCTAAAAATAGCTTCTACCATTTACCCAAAAAGCTCACAACAGTTTTTCCTCTTTGGCAACTCTTCCTAAAGCATTAATGATCTCTGATCAGCCTCATTCTGTTTCCACATTGGGATTAAGCCCTCAGATGTGCAGAATCTTTGAAAAATCACATTGAGAAACTGAGGAGGCCATATCCCATCTGTTGGCTGAAAGGCCCGGGATCACTGAGAGCTCTTGCTTGGGGGTCATGAGCTACCAGAAACTCACTGGGTTTTCTATATCGCAGCAGTCTTGATTAATTGATTTATTATAACAGAGGATCTTGTATTTATTTAACACGGGCCAAAGTCTTCCCTGCATATGTTTCAACTTCAGGTCCAACAACCATAGCTAGGAGGAGTAAATGTTCTACAAAAAATCCAATTGTTTGAAGTTTACAGGAGCGAGAAGCATGTGCTGGCATGGTCACCTCTACATTTGGTCTCTGACAAGCTGAACCTCCTGAGTTTTTCAAGCCCTCCCCCAGTCAGCAGTAACGCAATGCAGGATGTATGTTTCCCAGCAGCTGACTGTCCCCACAGCACCCTGGCTCACCAGCCAGGCTCACCAGCACAGGACACGGGGTTCCTCCTGAAGCAAGACCAGAAAGGATGCAAATGCCTTTCTGAAATGCTTTCAGGTAAGCTGCTCCTCTGCCCTGCTTTGCTGTCCCCTCTGAAGATATGCTTAAAATGACAGCTACCTACACTTACGCCTACCCAGTCCGTACCACCATGGGCTGTCCTGTACTTCTCCTTCAGGTTACTCTGCAGGTCCTGAGCAGTTCTGCAACATTTGTCCCTAGGAATCACCAACCAGCACCGTGTTTACACAGCTGCTACTCTCAGCTGGTATCATGGCTCAGGAGTGCCCAGACAACACCAACGCGTTCCTCCAGAAGTGCCCAACTGGAGGCTTTTTGTTTGAAACTTCCCCGTGCTCTGCCAGCCTCCATACTCATTCCCAGATTGCCTTTCTCCACTGCCTCCTTATTCTTTTCTTCCTCTCCCCACCCCATCTCATTTCTCTTTACAAGGCCCACTTCTTTGGAAATGACACAATTTCCCTTTGGGGGAGATTAGCAAGCAGGGTTTGGCCGTTGTGCCTCGGATCCCTCATCAAGGAGCAGTAGGTGGGGAAAAGAAATAATATATAACTTTTTGTGCTCAATGGCCCCTCTGTGCCTGTACTCCTCGCGTGGGCGGTGGTTAATCACACTGCCTTCAGCGCCACTGCTCTATCACTAAAGTATCACGTCCTTCATTAAACACAGGGCTGCAGCCATGTGGTCTGCGTGTCCTTCTGCACGCCAGCCCCCGTGTGAGGGTGCTTGCCAGCCCTGCAGCACACACAGGCAACCCCCCCAGGTCTTCAGGGGAAAAAAAAATACTGACAAAACCTCTTCCTTTTCTTATTCCAGCGCTTAAAAAAAATAAATACGGACAAATGAGACTAGTTGAAGCCATGGGGAAATGGAACAGATAAAGTGAGCACAGAAAGAATAGTTGCAAGGCTGCATGGAGAGCTAAAGGAAAAATGCCTCATTGGGACAGGTTTTCTATGAGATTGCAGCCGTCGGAGCAGCACTGAACTTGGGAGAAGAGCACTCTTTAACAACCTTGAGGAAAGGGAAGGATGACTGTGAACAAAGGGTTCATTTCCTTCCCAAACTTTTTATTTTTAGGATTCATTACCATAGCAATGCGTCAGGCCATCTCTACAGGTTAAGGTTTTTCTTCCTTTCTCCTGGGAAACCATTCCTTGTATCAACAATGCTCAAGGCCATGTCTCCATCTGGCATGAATTCCCACAGCTTTCAGTGAAGCTACAACAACCGCCAGCAGCAGATCCGCTCAGCCCACCCTTAAACTTTTCTGAACTTCCTCTGCTGCCTCTTACACTAAAGCCCCTTTGGGTTAGAGCTCCTCTTCCTTCAGAGGGGCTCGCCCTTTCAAATACTTGAAAGTACAGTCAGCTTTTCACTATTTCAGCATGGAAAATTTAGCTGTTGTAGCCACTCCTTCAGTCCACCCGACTCTCGCACACTCGGTCTGGTATGGAGCCTCCTGCTTCTACACATTTTGGAATGGTTATGTGAAGCAAGCACAAACCCCGAGACTTCTGAGGTCGGACCGGGTCTGGCGCAGGATATAGTCAAAGAAACCAGTGGATTAACAGCCATTAGGGAACCTCAGCCAGGCTTCAAATATAAAACCCAATACTTCCTGCGTGGCTGAGGAGCACATGCCTGAGGGACAGTGCCCCTTTATGTGCTCCCAGACGTGCTGTGTGCGTTTGGGTCTCGAGAGTCCAATACGCTTCATTCAGCAGGAGCAAAAAATAGACAAAGATGAAATCAAGTATCATGACATTTTCTCAACGTTTCTAGTCAAACAGAAAATTAAACAGGCTCAGTATTATTGCCAGAATGTTAATTTATGCACCGCTTTAGGGAAAGCGGACTCAGGCACGCACAGAAGGTCAGGTTTAACTCTGTTATTAGCTGTTCCCTCCTTCCTCCTAGAAATCCTCAGGGAGCTACTTCCCAATGAAAGGGGAATATCTAACATGGGGAAGAGGTGGATGAAGGGCTGAAGCTCTATATGGAAGAGGAAAGCAGGGACATTTCAAATCACTTGTGACAGGCAGACTGGGAGGGCATTACCTACCCCAAAAATCATCTCAAACACTGCCCATTCACGCAACAGCTTCTGCATATAACAATGTTGTGTTATACACCATACTGGTGGGTTTGTTATGACACAGTGACACTAAAATCTACTGTCCTGTGCCCATGAAACAGCTAGTGGGAAAGTTTAGCCTCTTCAAATACCAAAGGCTGAATTAAAAAATAAAACACTGAATCTGGATCAAAGTTCTCATAATGTGAGTTAAGGGAGTAGAGATATTTCTACATTGTGCTCATTAAAGCACTGTGAGGGAGGGCAGGAGAGGTGGCTTAAAGACAGTAGCTTACAGATGACAAAAAATATCTAAGTATGACCCTTGCCCCAGGCTTCTTGAAATCAGGTTTTATGCCACATCTTTATGTTGATGTGTGTGTGGAAATTGCATACACTCTTTGGGCTGGAAGTCTCCTCCTGTAGATCAACCCTCTGTTTTCACACAATGCAGAACACAGCTGGCACTGTGAAACTAGTGCTGGCTGCTCCGGCAACACACATAGAGGAGAGCTGGGCACAGAAAGGAGGGGAATTTGGAAAAAGTGCCAAATCGTCCATCTCCACAGGAACCAAACACCAGCTACAGCTGTGAAAATGGATTTCCAAAACCACCAGCATTGTTAGAGGGAACCCTCCCTTCCCTGAAATCACACTGCACAGAGTCCACGACCACGGTGTTACCAGCTTTCTGTGGGCAACAGCTGATGTGTAGGTTCCCCTGAGCTGTGGTAGTTCTGAACTGATTTTGGGTCATTTTTCTGAATTCTCTGGCAACTGAAGGAGCCGGATAGGAAAAATGGGCTGACTGCAGATGAAATGTGAACCTGAAGCACTTGCTGGAATAAGCATTCATTACATTCAAAGACTCACAAGAGAATTGAATGCTGTAATGATTTTTTACAAGTTTAAGTGAACAGATGCATTGTGAACACCTCGCAAAATCCCTCTCCTGAATTCGTATTTACCAGCCCTTGGAAGTGTCTCTTTCTCAGAAGATCAAACATCCTGACCCCTTCCAACTAATTAAATGGATTTCCCTGGGAATAAATTGTAGCTGTCACCTAATCAGATGGTGCATTTTAATAAGATATTGGCTTTCCAGTGTTGAAGTATCTGATTTCCACAGTGTTTTGGTTAGATTATGTAGCCAGTTTAGGACTCAAGTCTAGTTTGTTAACAAATGAGTTAACAGCTCACTGGAAAAATTTATGCCACCAATTTAAGCCCCCATTTCAGGTTTTTTTGCTTCTCTCTTCATATCCTTATTAGGGTCTCCATGTTTTTGGTTTGTTTTTTTTTTGTTTGTTTTTTTTTTTTTTCCCCTGAGAACAGCAAAAGCTTAGCACGTCACCAACGTTCCTTATGTCTTTTTGGATACTGTCAAATGTTTGTGGCCATACCAAGAAGCTTGGTGTCCCTTAACTTTGACTCCAGCCCTTTCTCAAATCAGATGTAAATGCTGAATGAAAGCTTCATCAACATGCCTAAGATCTAGTGTTTCCAAAATAATGGTGCCAGAAAGAAATCCAAATACAATGAGCAAAAGAAGCAACAATGATTTCTGGAGTCATTCACTGGAAAGGACTTAGGTAGTCCTGATATTATCCCAGAGCCATTAGCAGTGTCAGTACTTTGTCACAACTGCAGGTGACGGAAAACACAGCTCAAGCCAAACCAGGTGGAGAAACTACTCCACTTACTGAAAGACTCTTCATTTACTTTTTAAAACCACTAATGTGCCAATCCAGCAATTCACAGTTTTCAGTGCTTTTAGGAGCAATGGGACCAAAGTGTAGAAGGTAACCACAGGAGAGGTGACAATCTGGACTGAAACAACCAGTGGGCCTCTTGGGAACAACCTCTCAAATTATTCCCTGTCAATATAACCATGAAGCAACCCCACCTGGTAACTCATATCACTTCTACCAGTGAAATACTTATGCCCAAATAGCCTGCGTTACCACATGTGGGAGCAACCAAGCCCTGAGATGCATCTGGTCAGATTACATTCATTCCCCAGAGGAACTTAGAGGGACGCAGTTTCTTGACAGGAGCTTTATAGGGGTATCACAAACCATGCGCCAACTGCTTAGTCATAGCCAGTGTCACAATAAGAAAATATTACCAAAGTCTTGCAACACAAGTCATTAACATTTTGAAGTCACTAAGGGTGATGCTTGCAATTCTGCCATAGGTACCAACCCTGCAGAGCATTACTCCTGGTTTGAGTAGGCTTTTGAAGTTTCTTGTGAGGAAGTGTCTCCACGCATGCAATAGAGGCAAGTTATATAAGACATCATACTAGGGCTAAAAGTGAACATTAAGCAAAGGAGGCTAAATGCACACCAAGAGAAAGGGGACTCAACTAGGAGAACTCAGCTGAAGTTGCAAAGGCCACAGAAAAGGCCACGAAAGACACCAGACTGCTTGCATGACCAAGAGGTCAACCATACAAAGTGTATGTCTTCAGTAAGCTTTTCAGAATCAGAATTTTGAGAAGGGAAGTAAATTGCCTCTCTCTCTTCCACTTAGATGTCTTTTCCTCCAAACCAATATGAACATAATATGGTTAAGCCTTCTAGCTCTCTGTCAAACAGTTGAGGTGGGTCAACCAGGATATAAACAGAACACTTAAGTCCCTCTGTTACAAAAAAGCAGGCTAGTAAATTGTTCTCAAACAGGAGAAACCTGGAGCGGTTTTGTTTTGGGTTTTTTTTTCAGGTTAAGTGGGGTTAAGTTTGGATGAGAAGCACATTCCAGTGTGATTTCACCACTGAAATGGAGCCATCCCTGGGGTGGAGTCCTGCAGCTGCTGGTAGCGCACATGTATTTTGCTCAATATATCCAAAGAAAGAATTATGCAAGTAATCAAACAAAACAGCTGAGGATTCATCACAATTTGGGAAGGACACTGAGGTGAAGCATTCTCCTTCTTGCTGTATGCACCAAGGAAATCAATGCTTTCCCTGAGAACTGATATTTTTTCAGACATATTGATTGTAAGTGGGAAAGAAAAAAACATTTCTCTCATCAGAAATGGAGAAGGCTGATGGTACCGGCACAAAGGGAAGACCTCCCTGCATCAACAATCTGTCCTGCCACTCCTGTCCTCCTCTTGCACACCTCTCCCTCAAGGGCCATGCAGCACCACCTTGCTGGTTGCCAGCCTGAGAGATCCTGACTGTGGATCAGGAAGCTCTGAGGAACATCAACACATGCCGATATTCACCTGGCAGCAACGAAATCAAGAGAAATGCCCCTTCCCTTCACTTCACCCAAGTGATGACACACCCAGCTGATAGCTGTACAGTGCTATTGAACACACATAGCAAGACGCCAGCTATTAATTTCTCACATTTTTCCCCAACCTCCCCTCTTCTCATGCCTTGCCAGGCCACTTCACCCTTCCTTCCAGCAGGCAGAAGCCACTTCATATCCTGCTGGCTTTATTCCAGCTGTCCTGACACAACACAGTTTCTCCTATTTCTAATCATGCATTTCCTGGCATGATCCCCATTGGAAACCTCCAGTTCTGATAACATTCGATGACCTTTCCTTTATTATTTCCCTATGGTGCTCTTCGGTCCCTCATAGATTCTAAAATTGGGATTTGCCTTCCTGGAAAGCCAGACACTCAGGGTGAATGACTCATGAGCCTTGGCATGTGGCTCCATCAGCCTGGGACACAAAGGCAGTACCTTCCCCCACACGCAGTGGATCTAACAGTAGGAAGTATTATTTAGCAGGGCTGTGCTCAGTGATTTCCTAGAAAAGCAACAAAAATGCCACATGTGTTTGTGTTTCCATGTGAATTCGGCACAAGGAAATCCACACAGGCCACATGCGGTTTAGAAATTGTAGGTGTTGTGAGCCTCATGTCTGCATAATGTCTTGCCGTTGGTATGCAGTAAACATTCCACATCTTTAGGGGAAACTCCCACGTAGCCAGGGGAAGGAGGGCTTTTAAAACCCAAGATCCTAACTTCAGTGCAAAGGCACGAGTGGACAATAAATTTTACATCTGCAGAGGGAGTGTCCAATTTCACTCAATTATTTTGATACGCTACTTTAGTGAAGCAATTGTGCAACAACAGTCATAGGCAGGGAGAAAAAAAAAAAAGGCTTGGTGACATACAAACTCTGAAGAGAGAAAGATGCCTTAGAGTCAAGGCTCTGCCAATGACCAGGTCACACTACAGAAGTCAACGGGGCCAGATTTTTACAGCTCACAATCAGAGTCTTCTTTGGAAAGAAAAGTTAGCTCTTATCTCACAACCAAAAAAAAAATCAAATCAATGGATATACCAGAGCACTCAGCTTGGAGCATGATACTAAATTGCTAAATCATATCCTCCATGTCAGAAGGATCCTGATGGGTACTGCCTCTGGGATAAATTTTTGCCTGTCACATGGGGTCGTGATCATGTGTGTTTCTTGTCCCTCTGCCATCCCCCTTCGAGATAAGGATGGATGTCCCAACATTATTTTTTTTCCCCATTTTATATTTGATTTTAAGCAAACATTTCCTAAATAAAAAAAAGATGGTTCAAAACATAGGATATTTCAATCTGAAAGACAAAGAACGTGAAAAGTATTTGAAATGAAGCAAGAATGTCTCCACTAAATCAACCCCAATGTTCCCTTAGATTTTCTGCTGAAGAAAATCAGGTTTTGATTTCAAGTCTAACACGAGATTGAAAATGTAACTTTACCTCAAACATGCCAGGGAGAAAACGAAAGCAACGAAACGTTTTCCCAGCATAAGAACCTGCTGCTTGCAGTAAAGTGGCCGGTGCCGTCTTTCAGAGCAGGATGGCCTTGGAGAGATCTGCCCAAACCCACTTGACATGCACTGAATGACTGAATACACCCACATCCCTTCACAGCAGGGACCGAGCGACTGCATGAGTTTTAGTCCTTTTTGGGAAATAAGCCTACAGCATGCTCCCCAGCTTCATGTCACAAACATCTTGTATATATATAGAAACTTCTGCACGCCGTCACACAGCAGACATACAGGCCAACACCTAAGCAGCACACACCTCACCCCCCCATCCATCCATCCATTCCCAAAGGGCAGAACACCTGTAGAAGCTCCAGGAGCTCTGAAGCCACTATAGACCAGGGAGGTGTCAGAGCTCCTCCAGCTTACCCACATGTACAGACGACTCAGACGCTTTAGGCCAGAGAGAGCAAGAGACCATAAAAATTTCCACTACAGCTTTACTGGGGAAAAAACCATGCATGATTCAACACACCTCTGAAGGAGGAGTCATGTGGAGAAACATTATATGAAGAATGGAAAAAAAGAAAAAAAAAAGAGCCATGAGGTCATTTATATTGATTCCAGGCTGAACCTTGCAGATTAATTATGGGGGAAAAAAAATAGGTATTGACAGCTTGATCTTGACTCTAAGCTGGTTATTAGAACAAAGCAGGCTGAGCATGATCTTTAGAGGAAATAGCTTCTGATACAGTCCTGGTGCTACGTTTCTTAGGTAACTGGACTCCAGCCAAACCATCTGGTTCTTCTGCATCTCATTCTAACAAAGAGGACTTCACAAAGCCCAGAAGAAAATCCTGTACACGAGAAAGGTAAGAATTGTGCTCAGAAGTGTACCATTCAGGGAGATATTTGATACTTTTTAGAAGGATTTATAGTTAGAGGAAAGAAAGTGGGGAAAGTAAAAAAAATCTTGAGAAAAAAAAAGCTTATACCTGAGAAAAAAGCAGGACAGCTCCTGCGTTCTGATAGTGTGGGGTTTTGCGTTATTTGATTCTATGTAGGAAACAAGCATCTTACTACTGCACCAGAAAGCTTCTTTCTTCTGGGGCAGAAGACAATAGCAGTCTCAGGGTCACAGTTCCCAAGACAGTGTCTTGGCTCAGTTTAGAAGAGGGACTCAAGAGAGTAGCTTGTCTGCCTTCTTTTCACCAGAACTAATGAAGAACTATTTAAGCCCAAACACAACAATGGTTTCCTCTGATGTAGAGACACCCAAGCAAAATTGCCCCAACCCAAATCAGAGCCAGCTCATCTCCAGCCTGTGCAGCCATCAGGGAAAACCACAGGTCTCCCTCAAAGTCCCTGCACCTCCTTCCACTTAATTCACTACCTTTAATCTCAGTAGCTAAAGCAACATTGGATTCATAGAGGTATCCATTGTGGGGAGCAAGAATGTAACTGTGTCCTTAGCATCTACTCATTTGCAGCAGGGTCATCACATGCAGACTCTGAGTCTGCCATGACAAACCTGCACTGGGCTGACAACCACAGAATATTTGGCAGGGAAAAGGGATAATTAGGGTTCTCAGCAGATGCTCCTAATCTGGTCTCCAAGGCAGGTGGGAGCTTATTGACAAACTCCTTGAGTTCAGCTGCGCGTCAGAGGGGTTTTCTCCCTGCCTCAGGCCAGCCAAGCGCTCTGTCATGTCCTGAATAGGCAAGAGGGCCTATTCCCAATGGGACAGGCAAGACCCTGCAGGACAGTGGCTGCAGGACAAAGTCTGGGTGCTCCGAGGGAGCCATGGAGTTTGTCCTGCAGATGAAGGAGAGGAGCCTCTCCAGGCTCCCATCCAGGAGAGTTAGAGATCTCCCAGCTGTGTATATGTCTATGCATTTTAAACAGCAAATATAAACAATCATAGCACTACAAAATAGCACCTTTCATGCCTAATACTTATTCTCGGAGCTTTCAGTTTCTATCATCTTGGGAACCTTTTACTGAACTGTGGACTCTCAGCGTTATGCCAATGGGTTGGGTTAAGTAAACAGCTCTGATCTCCTCATCAAGCTTCCCTTTGCTTTTTCTCCTCTTCCAGCCTCCTGGTAACATCAGGGATTACCCTTTGCTCCCAGCTGTTCAGGCAGCTGGACCAGGTGCCCTGCCAGCATCCAGCACCCTGTGCGTGAGCAGGAACAGCAAACTGCCATAATCAAAAGAAATGCAAGATTGATAGAGCACATTATCAGAGTTAAAGCCAATGAACACTTAGCTATGGGGCTCTGCTCTTCCGGCAGCTCTGCACCAGCACTTCCTAGGCAGAGTTGTAAAGACATGCATCACCACCTCTCCTCTTCTTTCCCAGGTCCCAGCTTCTCACGTGGTTTTCATCTCAGCAAAAGAACTCCTCTGCTGCTTGCTTTCATCATGAGCTCTGCAAGGAACTGCTTTTCTTCCAAAATACAAAGGCAAAACTTTTTGCCCGATCCAGAAGCTTTTTCTCTGGAAAGTGGTCACAAAGATGCTGTAAGTAAATGAATCAACTTCTCATTTTGCGATTTTTCAGCTATGGCTGTCCTAAAACAATGGCTTTCCTTAAGTGAAAATGTATATGCAGATCAAAAATCTTTAGTCTTAATGTAAGTTACAGATACACAGATTGAACCAATCTAACAGATCATTGATGCCAGAAGAGCTGTTCCCCTTGCTCATGCGCCCCCCGTTTATCCTCTTTGCCCTGGCGCTCCCCAGACCCTGCACTGAACCCACTCACCCCCCACAACTCCCCACATACAGCAAACCTGCTTCTGACACGTTATCGAGGTGCATCTTCCCAGCACAAGGTCTGCCAAGTGCCAGGACTTGTGCCAGGGAGGAGATGGGAAGACAAAGCTGAAAGCAGGGAGAGGATGTAACAGTTTGCTGCTGCCAGGAAGATGACATCGGCTTAACTGCAACATCTAAAATTCACCCTCACAACTCCGGCTACCAAGGTGTGACTGAAATAAAGCAGGAGACAGCAAACAAAGCTGGAACCTGCGCACCTGCGGGCTGGATGGTACAGCACTTCCACTCCCCCTTGAGACCTCACTTCGCTCCCTCTCTCCAAGTTTCTTTGAGAAATGGGGGGAGATACTGCATTTCATACTGTGAGTCCTATCTCCCCTCCTGCTGCTAATGATTTGACTGCAGACATTTTCGAAAGCACCCAGGAAATGCATATGTCCAATTTCTAAAGGGAATAACACATCAAAAGCCCCTTTGGCTGCAACGCCGTAACAGCCCATATATGCAGCCTGCCATAAAGAAATAACAGCTATTTACTGAGCGGTAACTAATCCACTCTCACAGCAGCTCCTGTGGCAAATACAGCTCATCCCTTCTTTGCTGGGAGGGGGTTTTAGAGCGGAGACTTTATATATGCAGCAGCATCTCCCAATAATAGCACTGACAGTTTTCAGAGCTGCTAGTGACTCCCCTTAGGCATGAACCAGATCCTAGTACAAGGGCTGATATAAATAGACACCTCTACTGGACATTCTTTAAGGAAGGGATGGAGACCTGGCACTCCTCACACACATCTGGACAGTTACCTTCCACCGAGAGCAAGCAGCTATTTAATCACAGTCAATTATTCTGAAACAAGCACAATTTTGCTCTTTTTCATTGCACGGCCGTGATTAAAAGATGAGAGGGACCAACATTACATAACAGGCTCCTGAACTCAACCAAAAATATAGGATACAGTAGTTGATTGTAGAAAATTGCTTTCTACAAATACCTCACACCGGCTCTTAAAATTATTTTGGCCCATAATGGTTCAACCACCCTGAAAATACTCTGGTGATCTCCTTTGGAAAAAGCAGGTATAAGTGTCAGTACACTGCATCTTCATTCATGCATTCTTAGATTTTAGGAAACACCCATCTATAGAAACAGCCTATTCTTTATATGAAATGATAGAAAAAAAGTGATATAACTCTTCCACCCAACCGAATACTGTATATATCTGAAAAAAAACATATATAGACACACGTAAAGCTCAAAGGGCAAAGCATCCTACGTGCTGTAATTCAATTGGGATCAGTTTATCCCTTTTCAGCTGGCTATCACACATCTCCCAGGCATCCTGGTATCTCAGGGCAGCTGCCTCTGCTCTGAAGCAAGACCAGCCATGCACACATCAGCACACTGTCCTCCCCACTTCTTGTGGGGCCACCCCCAAAGCCTCTGCTGTGAGGGGCTTGTTCAAGGCAAGAAAGGAAAGAGTGACAGAAAAGGGGATGAGGAAGCAGTGAAGGCAGCTGTCTGTTAGGCAATACCCTCAATACCCTCCCCGTGGCTGTAGGCAGGTGAAGGACTCCTCACTTCGCACCTTCTGTTTGACCTCAGGAATGGGAACCCACAGGCTTGGGTTCCCTTATAATAAAAGTCCCACTTCATCTTTTGGAAAACTGTCTCCAGACCATCTCATGCCACAGTGATTCACCGCATACTCTGCAAATCAACCTCAGCACGTATGGTGAGGGGGTCTACCTGCAAACCAAGAGAAGCCGGCTTTCACCATGGTTGGGACTATTGGGGGTCTGCAAACCCTTGTGCTGGGAGGCTGCAAGCTGAGCAAGAACTAAGCAAAGGAAGCCAGGCTGGAAGAGGCTTGAGGCTGATGTGTGCCTGTGGCGCTCCAGGACACCTGCCCCTCAGGGGCGTCTGCTTCTCCCAGCCCTGAGAAGGAAACACATGGGCTGAAGCACAAGAAAAACACACCAGGAAAGACTGCATGAGAAGTAAAAGCAACCCTGGGGACAGTCCAAGGTTTACCCTTGCATGACTAAGACAGCTTTGTTTTCAGTCATAAAACTGAGCTTGGGTGGGGCATCTCAAAGGTGGCAAACATGACTATGCTGCACAGCCCAGGATGAACATCTGCCCACACAAGTCACCTCTCTAATATTTTAGACCCAAATCTACTGGTGTTTCTCACAAGCCTGCCATTATCTCAGTTTCCTTGTGTAAATTACAGGCCGGAGATACAACCAACACAGGGCTGAGGTTGTACCAAACGTACCTCCCACACAGGGTAGATGAGCTTCCCGCTGCTAGGAACATCTGCTGTTATTTTTGAGTAGCTACAGAAATGTCTTTCATCTCTTCTGTGCTGGTCACTTCAGACCACGGTAAAGGCAGGGGTTACGAAGAGAGCAAGGCTAGGTGGGAAGCACCTTGCTAGTCCAGCTAGCAGGACATTGGTGCTGTTGGCAGACAAGAATCTGCTTGCTCTTTGCTCTTTTTGCTCCAAGACAGGATTTTGGTGCTAAGTCCAACCAAGGAGCGGCAGAGAACCAGGGAAGTCCCTGGAGAGAGCCAGCAGGAGCAAGTGACATCCTCTGCACAGGCTCAGCTGCACCAGCCAGAGATGAGAGGAGACAGTGCAGCTCCAGACCTTTTCTCAGCTCACGCAGTTATTCCTCTGAGCTCAGACCAAGGTCTAGGTCATGGCCAAAGCTTTCAGTTTCCTTCTCCATCTCTTCTTGAGTGGCCTTGCAAGGTAACACAAGCCCCACAGCTGCACACACAACCCCGTACAGTTACATTGGCTGCTCTTCTACCTGCTTCGCGTTGCACCCAGCCGCGTCCACTGAGTTATGAAGCAGAAGAAAGACCATCTCTGAGTGGACCCAGGAACCTGGTCTACCTTCGTGCAGGCCAGGGCTGCCAACCAGCCAGGTCACGCAGGCTGCTGGTAGCCCCCACACTGAACTGTCCCCAGAACCTGCTGTGGATGTGCCATCAAAGACAGATACACAAAGAAATCTCCTACTTCAAACAAAATTGTGATTCAACAAACGCACTAAAATACTTCTGTTAAACATTGAATGGAAAAAAAAGGTTTTGATGTTTTTGAAGTAATGAGTCACCAGGAATACTTTGGGGTATTTATAAAAATCTTTGTTTAAATAAAGGGTATAAATAGAGTTCAGGTTTTTATTTAAAGTGTAGACAGCGGGGTGGGATCTGTAAGTTCTTGTTTGGTTGTTGTTGGGTGAGGGGTTTTGGGGGGAAATTTTGAATTTGTATCCAGTTTCAGGAAAAAGAGAGAGAGAGAGAGAAATAGACACCAACTCTTGAGATTTTCCACAGACCAAAAACACTATCCCTGAGCATCTCTACTCACCACCTTATATTTCCCCATCAAAACTGTCACGTATCAGGCAAGCTTATGTCCACAGTCAGCTAATTAAGGCTGCAGAAGCCTGGATTTAAGGAGGAAAAAAAACCAAACCCACCATGCTAAAGGTTGCAAGCAATGAAACCCCAATGGGATCGGAGTCTGGAAAATTCAGCCTTGCACTGGCCAAGAACTTCCCCCCTGTGTAATGTTTCTGGAGCGGAGGAGCCAGTAAACAGCATAAACAGCATACCAAGCTGATGTGCACCATACGACCGAAACCTGCGAGGAGAAAACTCTCCCACCCCTCGCCTGCAGGGCCATTGCCAGGGACACAGGAGCGGGGAATATAGGCACTTGGGTTTTGGTCCTGCCAACTGTTTTAGCTGGACCAGTTTTTTTGTCCCACCATCGCCCGCTTTGCTGAGAGGAGATGCTGGGTTACTGCCCACGGACTTGGGAGAAGACAGGGACAAGCCACCCCCCTCCTGCTGTGAAGATGGCAGCAGCATGTTAAGACGCAGCAGAGCCTACAGTTACACTTGTCCTTCAGTTTGTTCTCTTTGTGGTCTAATACCTCAGCCTGAAGCCACTGACAAGACTTTGTCAGAGTGAACAGGACTAGAAAAGCCAGGCTTTTTTCACTGCCTGCTGAAGATGGCCAGGGACGGTAGGGTTACCACAGCACACCCAGGGAGGCTCATCACCCTTCTGTCTGCCACAGGCTTTGTTTTCATGCAGAAAAACCCTCCCATAGAGCATACTGCAACTTGCCTGGTGGATTTTGGATCTTGTAGATCTAAAAGAAACATTGTGGTGTAAATAAAGCCAAGAAACCAGATAGCTGTTGGATGGACGGGGCAAACAGCTAACACAGGTCTCCAGGCAGGCACATCTGCTCCAAACACAACCAGCTCCAGAGCTACCACTCTTAGACCAGGGTTTTCTGAACAGTATATGGAAATTAAAGTCAATTTATAAAAATCAAAGCCAATCTGTCTGCAGAAGGAACTGTGTTGTCTGCGATGAGTTGAAGTCCAGAGCTCAGTGAGGCACCTGGGGGATAACTGAAGGACATGGCTTTGGCACTTATCTTGTCACTTCCATGTGGCGATTATAAATCCAGTTGGTTGGATTTACATATGCCAGCTGGCTCTCTGGAGGTGAAGGGGTGGGATCTTGTCAGAAATATCAGCTGGGAACACAGATTTAGCTCCAGAGGAGCAAGCAAGCAAGCGTTTGGGCTGTGCTGCCTCTAGGCTTGGAGCGGTTTCAGCCAATCCCCCAAAACCAGTAGGAAGTATCAGAGTCCAGCCCACTGGAGAAAGCAAACATTTGAGTAAAGCAATCCCAGGAATTGAGGCAAAAGGACGGCATGGCTGGTATTAGAGTCGGGCAGGAAACAATGTTATCATCCAAGGAGAATGTGGTATTTTGCAACGTTTTCCTGTCCAAGATCAGTGCAAGAAGTCTTACTAAGAGTTTTTGGCAAACCAAATTTAAAAAAAAAAACCCAAGATATTATTTTAAGCATTCGCTCTGTACAGGCCTCCCTCCCTAATTTTCTCTTAAATTTAAAGGACAGAAGAGCCATTTTAACTCATAATCTTTCAGTTTCCTAAGTGTTAAACAATACAAACCAAAAGGACAAACCACTCCCGACTCCCGCAGGCATCTCCCTGCCCAGTGCCTGGGGTGTCACCTGCACCCACTGGGGTCTGCTCCTCCTGACCAGGGATGTCACTTCTGCACCCACCCAGGGGCAGGGTCCGTCCTTGCCTCCCCCCTGCTCAGCAAAGCGGATAACCGGTTAGAAAGCCACTCGCATGAAAAACAAGCAGGAACCACGGGCTTTTTGCTAAAATGAAGCCAGGCAAGCGAGGTCTGTGACACAGCTGAAAATGACTCCGTAGCTGCACATCTGCAGCTTCGCAGTTGCACCCTAATCCAGAGCCCCCCCAGCTATTGTGATTACGAGTCCATGGGACCAGCTGAGGTATGTAATGAATTCACGGACAGAAAAGTGAAATACAGTATCTGGAAGAGAAAGGCCCATGGAAGTCCTGAGTTGCAATGTTATATCCTGACATTAAACAAAGCCTTTGCCCTTGCCTATTTCTAGCCCCATATTTCCATGAGGTTTTGTGACAATCTTCAAACAAAAGCCATGACACTGGTATGATTTTCCTACATTTCCTATCTCTGCTAACAGGCTTAGGTTACTTCTGTATGTTGCTCTGGATCAATACTTCTCAGTGAGAAGCCACATATATTTCCATTTAGAAAAAAACCCAAACAACTGGACATGTTACGTGTTTCTTTAACAAGAGGTAACCCTCCTACACTGCACTAAAGAAAATATAATAAAAGCTGAACACAAGGGTATGGGTTTTTCCTCCCTCTAAATAGCAGGCCCCTCACCTCCCTACCTCTGCTCTAGGAATTAAAACATGGAGCTACACCAACATGCCCGTGCAAGGGGAGACGATGCCCTCAATCACTCACTCAAACTTTTCTCTGAGAAGAAACTCCAGGGGCTGGTGGTGTAAGGCTCTCATGGTGTTATCACACCACCACAAGCAAATGGTGTAGAACAAGAAGCTGGCCAAGGGAGTAAGAGCAGTGGCACTGTCTGAGTAAATGCAGCAAAGGCAGCATGAGGAAGCCAACCAGCAGTACAGGGAGAGGGGAGACCTGCAGAGCCAAACCCCACACACCCCATGTGCACACAAGACATCCCGACACCATCATTTCAGGGAGGGAACACCCATTTCCACAGGTTGTAACTAGCAAAATGAGGAGCGAATAACAGGCAGTCATAGATACACTGTGAAGGTTTCTACCTCAGCTTGCAGGAGGGGGCAAGGCAGAAGGTGGTGCTACAAAGCCTGTGAGACCCATCAGTGGCCAGGATGTGGACCAGTTGCCTGTGCAAGATTGAGTGGTGGCCACGACAGAGCTGTCATGGTGAAGTGGAGCAGGGAACAGCTGCTTAGAAGAGGCGTGTAGGGATGGTAGGACCAAGGCAGGAGCTCAGGAAAGAAGCAATTCTGAACAGAGCCAGACTGGATGGTGTAACAAAGAAATGCATTTTCAAGAGAAGAACTCACAGACACCCCATGTTAAGGGGAGGAAAAAACACCTAAATAATAATCACAGCTCAATCCTGTGCATTAAAGCCCTCCGTGAATTGCCTAACACTCCTCTGTCTGTGTGGTGACAGCCAGACAACAGCAGAAAGACAACCTGAACTCAAGGAGAGCTCCCTCTGCCCAGGGGGGCAACTCTGCACAAGCCAACGCTTGTGCTCTTTGCATGCAAGCCCCAGGGCTCTTACCTAGCGACTTCCCCATAAAGAGAACAAATTTCTCTGCATCACAATGCTGGATACAAAACTTAAACCTATTCACCCTAAAGATTAGTCACAGTAAAACAAAAATAAATTCAAAGCTGGTGGCTGCCAAGGGCCCCAGCTCTGGGCTGCTGGGTCCCTGGGAGCTGCAGCAGTTGGAACAGAAATTAGAAGACGAGAGCATTTGACCTAGAAATGCATTTTACTCTTTCTTGCATGTAGCCCAGAACCTGCAAAATAAGTGCAAAGCCGCAAAATGGCTATTCTTGTCCCACCCCTGCTCCAGTTGACCTGCAAGCAGGCCGAAAGATGCACCGGCATCAACACAACAAGAGGGGGTACAGGTCCTTCAAAGGCTATGAAAACACACTGGGGTTAAAATCCAGCACACACTGAAGCATGGTGCTGGACTGAGGCTCCTGACCTTCTCTCCACAAGCCACGGCTGCCACAGTAGCCTTTTCCAAATGAGATTTCCACCCTATTCATTTCGACAACACAGCCCACACCCTTGGGAAAAAGGGCTGCGGGAGGGGGGGGGAGCGGGGGAAGGCAGGAAGATCAAAGCTCTGCAAGTCCGTAATATTTTATTAGTTCCTTCCATCTGTCATGCACCAATGACTCATCAGGAAATAAGCCCCCTCTTGAGAACCGTCACCTTTTCGTTGCTGACTTCGGCTTGCGAGCAGCCACTATTGTGCGCCTTTATCGGTTATTTGTTCCATCTCAACGAGTTTCGGCTCCTCATTCACAAACCAGCCCCTGCTCCTTGAATCAGAGGGCAAGGAAGGGGGAGGGATGGAGGAGGATCTTGCTGTGCTTCTGTCATCTCTTTCACACTCTGCTCCGTGCCTTCTGCATCAATGGAGACCTCGGGAATCCTTGGGCTTTGTTCTCTTCTGTATGCGGGGGCTTTTCCTGCTAAAATAGCAGGTAGCGGCAATAACCCTGAGCACATACAATCATCCGAATCCATCTGCTGGGGTGAGAGAAAGACGCAACATGCTGCTTTTGGAGAAAGAAAAGCACTTTGGGGGAGCAGGGGAGAGGAGTGGAAAGAGCCAGATTTCCTGAACACCCCTGAATAAGGCGGAGCAGAGGGAGATTCTTATAATGGAGAAAAATGCCTTGTTCCGCTATTACCAGGATGCAAATGTGGGAATCTGAAAGGCTGATTGCACAGTCTGCTGGTGGATAAACTCCTTAAGATGCTGGGCTATGGAAGTGGAAGGGCTCCCACACATCCACAGTACTTCCCACCCCAAAGGCACTGCAAGCAAGCACCGTCCTGCTTTCTGCAGAGCTCTGAGGTCCCTTCACAAAGGTACAGCAGGGAAAGACTTCAATAGCTCTGACTTTCATTATCAATCAGGGATGTCCTAAATGGAAGCATCTTAAAATATTCAAGTCTATGTTAAGTTTCCGTTTTCATTAAAAAAAAATAATCAACAAACCAGATCCTACTCAATGGAATCAACTCAAGCATTCAAAAAAATCACTCTCAAAGTAACTCCTCGTTCTAGGAGGGTTTGACCCTTGTTTCACTGAAATCACGCTCCTTGACTGAACACTGGCTCAAGCAAATCAAGAGAAGCTTTTGTAACGAAGCCTCTCAAGACACCAGACCCAAGCAGGCCAGCGTGCCTTGGGCACGCATCCCTCACTTACACGGGTGGGTGCATGCACACACGTGCTCCCATATGTGTTTTTCATCCATGGCTCTTTTGGCACAGCTGCAGCTCCTCAGTGAGCGATAAGCCTGCCCTAGTCTTTGTTAGGGCTTTTGTTAAGGCACTGCTGGCGACTCTGCATGAACAGTACCCACTGTGCTCAGCACCACGCTGGGTAATGGCTGGCTCTGAAAAGGAAATTGCTCCTGCTCCTTCACCCTGGAGAAGGATGCCTGCACATATCAGCTGCTGCTTTCTTCTGACCCATGCCTCCCTCTTACCCCGCTCCATCTGTCTCTGTAATTCAGGGCTTGGATTTCATCCGGCCTGGCATCGCCTTTGCCAGCAACTGCAGATGTTCAGATGTAGATATTTGGCTGGTCTGAGTTTCTCAATGGCATGGCAGGTAGATTAGCTCCCCTCACCATTCCCATCCCTGTGCTCATTCTCTAGAGCCCCTGAAGCATCTTCTCCTGGTCCCATGGTGAGCCAAGAGCACCTGGAGCATGCAAAAAACCTTGGGGTCATATCACCTGCTTCAGAAAGCCTTGCTCACAGTGCTCTGGGCCTGGATTGCACATGGCAGAACAGGACCCCATTTTGTACAAGGGCTTGTGCACAGAACCAGACTCCTTGGGTAGCCCCTTTGGTCTACCAATGAAATGCGATGTGAGGTGCAACAAGCTGAAAATATCGTGTTGTCTGAAAAAAGGAAAGAGCTAGCAGTGGATTATGGGAAAGCCAACTATTTTCCTCATTCCATCCCAGAAGGAGAAGGATGTTTCCCCTTATTTAATGGTGCACTAAACCCAAAGCACACCTCTGGTGGAGCCTTCCTTTCTTGGGGGGTGTTTCACTTGGACTAGTACCACCTGGGCATCCCCAAGAAGATACCTTCCCTGACACTCTTCCCTTCTGACACCTGAGCTTCTGCTTAGAGAGGAACTACGCCATTTTCTCACACAAAAGGCCACAGGAACCAAGCACTTCGAGCAAAGGAGGACTTTGAAAACAGCACTTTACTGAGGTCTCTCTTTCCTAAAGTTTTGCCACTCTCAGTCAGTGATTTCATGGGCCAACTTCCTTCAGACATCATTTGATACCACCGCCCTGCTTGTGCTCACCAGCTTCCCCCTCTATCTCAGGTATGGGCTCTTCTAAGCATCTACTACAAAGTAGCATATCTCAAGCTAGTCTTTTTTGGTTTTGTTGTTTCCCCCCCCTCCTTCCTCTATTAACCACACAGTGCTCACAGGACACAGAGCAGCTCCCGCCCTGGCAGGCCCATTTTGCCATAGATATTTCCTGATGCTGGTGGTTCTGGATTGTAAGTGAGAGCAAGTGACTTACCCTTCACTGCTTCACAAAATTTAAGCTTTTAAAAATCAGTGCTACTGCCACCACCATCATTGTGAATCTACACTCAGCTTTACAGAATGGCAACAACTCCACAAACTTTCACGCCTCTGTCCTACCCCAAAGGACCTGAACAGTTCATTCTACAGCAGCAGCGAGGGGAGAAAAGGAGAACAAAGGTTCTTGGCCAAGGCTGCACATCAGAGCTAGATAAAAGTTCTCAGCTCCCAACCTTCAGGCTGGTGCCCTCCCCACCAGATCAAGGAACTGTATCTGGATTTTGAGGCTCGCCCATTCCTTCAGCAGGAAACAAGCAAGCAAATCTGTGAAAGCTTTCTGTGCATCCTGCAGATTTCGGAGCAACATTTTGAGCCATAAAGCAATTCAGAAGAAGAATTTTAAACCGTCTCTGACCTACAGTGCACCAGCCGCAGTCTCGTCTCGGAAGAATAGCTGGCTGGCCTGAACATCAGAGTGGATTATTGTCCTGAGGGTGCAAAGTCAGAGATGAGGCTGCTGCGCGTCATTAAACAAACAGATGGAGAGACAGCCCCAGAGGCTCAGACAGAGCCTGATGCTTTCTGGCTCTGAGAGTGCTTGTTCCAGGAGCAGGAGTGGCTCCAGAGTGCTCTGTGAAAGGAAAAGATGCGGTCATGGGCTGCAGCCTCAGAGACTCGAGCTAATTGATGATGGAGAACAGAGGCAAAAAGGGGACAGAGGCCTTTTCCTTATAAGCAGTTCATCAGGAGCAAGCACACCACGGGGCTCTGCTGCGCAAGTTCAGAGAGAATCCAAACTGCCCAGAATGGGCTCACAGGTGCTTAGGTGAAAGGAGAGCAACAGCGATCATACTGAGCACCACCAGGTATTCAGATTCAGCAACCCTTTTTGGTACTAGAAGCTGCAGGCTCTCAGGGTGCGCATTTCTTAGCATTTTGCTTTGTAGGACTCTCAAACTCTGTCTTTAAAATGTGCTAGAAAAGAGAAATGTAAGTTACAGGTGTATTTGTAGGAATATCTCCATTTCTCATTAGAATTCAGGTATATCTTCATGTATATAAGCAACTAGTGCAGTTCTCCTTCCCAAACAGGGCTCCACTTTCACAAAACAGCAGCTCCATCAACGTTAGGGCAAAAGAGTGACTTGGTGCACCACCAGACATCCAGCATCTTTGCAAGCCAGCACGTTGCTGAACTGCCACAACACACTGCTGTGCTTTCTGCCTCCCCCTTCCCCACCCTTCCTTCCACCATATGCTTGTTCGACAGCAAGAACTCTCAGTCATAGCATGAATGCACACAGAAACCAATCCCCCATCTCAATTAGCAGCAGCTCTCCAGCACACCACCAGTGTGGGAAGCAAGAAGAAGCAGGACTACCTCCTCTACACCAAGGTCTTCCCTTTCCTGAGGGAAGCAGAGGAAGGAAGATGCTAGAAACCAGGCCATTTCTCCTCCCTCCTGGAAAGAGCAATCATTAGAGCAAACTTCCTAAGGAGGACCAAGCTTGTTCCTTCCAAATGTGTTCCTGCAGCTCCCTTGTAGTTTTCTCTGCTTCTGTGCTACCCAAAGGAACAAATCAAACAAGAAAGGAGGCAGCTGCTTCTGCAGTCATATCTACCAACACTGTCAGCCAGGCAGATGTCCCAGCCATGAGCAGGGGACTGGACTAGGAGACCTCCTGAAGTCACTCCTCACCTGAATAATTCTGTACTTTGATGGCTTTCCAGAACTAAAACCCAATCAAAGTGAAAATAAAAGACTAGTCTTCGCATAGTTTTCATTTCACTTCTGACTACAATCATTAGTTAGGACCTTTCTCCTGGATTTTCTGTTTTGATCTTTAGTGTTCAATCCCAGAGGAGTCAAAGGAAGCCTGGCACGGTCTTGCAACCAAACCAGGCTCCTGAAAGAAGATGAACGGCTTGATTTGCCCTAAATCCTGTTCAGTCTTCAGATAAATGGAAGCCGCATCCTCCACTGAAGCATCTCATTGCCAGGCCTTGCTTCTGAGGTATCTGGGAGCCTGTTAAGGTCAGGACTTTGGGAGGATGCTTACATCGGGCAAGTATAAAAGCAGGAACCTGAAAGCCCAGCTAGATGGAACTGAGCAAACTTTTCTTCCAATGTTTTATTCAATACGGGCAAGTGCATGACCTCCAGCCCCAGAGAAATCTCATGACTGCACTCTGAAAAAGTCACTGCTTGAATAGATACTGCAACTTTAGAAACAGAGGAACACTACAGCGCTCTAGAGGTCTCCAGATGGGGATGACGCAACCCATAACTTGCCAGAGAGACTTTTTTTTTTTTTAAATGGAAGCAACCTATTTACCTGGGGGAGAATGATCTCATCCACCTACTCGCTTCTTAGCGGCTTTCGTCATGGTTAGAAACCAAGTGATATCTCTCGGATGGCAGTGAACTTCTCACAGAGTTGTTCTGGCTGAATTCATGCTAAGCTGGTATTAATATCAGTTCCTTTATCTCCATTTATGAAAAAGGCTCCAAGCATTAACAGCTTCAGTAATGATTCATGGATTTAAATTCCTAAACCTTTTGAGAACAGGAAATTAAAGCCAAGATGAACAATACCCACAGATTAAATATATTTAGCTGCTGTGTTTCTTGTTGAGAAACTCAGAGAACTGTTTAGTGGTGCTTTTCATGTGGCTGCTCCATGTGGAAACGATGGCAGCTTGTGTCTGAAGTCAAAATGGCAAACTAAAGGGGAGATGCAGGAAGACATTTTATTGTCTTCCTTGTGCTTTCTGCTCTCCAGCAGAGCGCCTCCAGGCAGGAGCTTCTCACTAGACTCCCCAGCACCAGATAAAAACAACTAAAGGAACTGCCCCACATTACGTGGTAGGGCACAAGCCATGAGGGAGGGAAACCACACTTCTGTGGGCAAGTTCTTCCAGAAGGAAGACTCTGGAAACATTTGCAGAAGTGGATCACGTTCGCTCCAGGCAGGCGGCGGCAGACAAAAGCTGGCCTCCACCGTGCACCACTGCGGCAATTGCTCCCTGGGAGAGAACCAGCAAAAGCACGCAGCTCCCAGCATCTCCCTCCTCCTTTTGGGCTGAGGCATCCTTTTCTGCATTTCATCCATGACTGCATTGAGTCAGGAATCAAAAGCATCCCTCAGAGCCCTGGTTCAGTGCCCTAGCTTCTAGGTCCCCGCTCCTCCGTTCTCTCAGGGCTGCTCGTTGACAGCTGCTTCATAGAGCCAAGGATCCCAGCTCTTTGTTTTTTCCTACTTCATTAGCTAAACAAACAATGACACCATATAAAATACCACCCGGCTCATCCGTCTGGGAGACGCAAACCCATGCAAAACTATCTCGGAGACAATTTTAGAAACAGGCTGTGCCTCTGCCAAACGCAAGGGCTTGGATCAGCGTGGTGGCTGAGCGCTCAGTTCCAGCTCTTGGAGAGCCAGCAGCACGCCAAGCTGAGTTGAGCCTGCTGCCAGAGCAGCTCCAGCAGGGACCTAGTGGGGACAGAGCACAGTCATCGAGATAACAGTATTACAGCTCAGTTCCCTGGTCAGGCTTTCAATTAAAACACTGTTGATGACCAAAATATCAGCACCAAGTAATTCTTTGGGAATAAATTTGAGTTACAGATATTACCTCAGGCTTGAACTCTTAACAGAAGACATTATAAGGACATTTAAGGCAAACACTGTAAAGCTGACTGGATGAGAGACAGATTTCCCCATAACTTTCAGCACCAGGTGTTTAAAACTAAGCTGCCATGGGAGATCAAGACTGCAGCAAAACACAGGAAGAAAGGCATCTGGGTGGAAAAACCCCTTCCCCACACCCCCATCAGTCACACCCAGCGAATAGTCACCCCATGCACTCAGCCACGAAGGGGTTATGGCTCCAGGAGCCTGGGAAGATGAAGGCCACGGATGTAGCCCACTGATACTTGGAGGAGACAAGACTGCACACTTTACAGCTCTTTGGAGCAGGACTTTTATCCTTTTTGTTCAATTTGCATCAAAACCTCTGTGATAGAGGCACCAAGCACAGAAGTCAGTTGGCCCATCTCACAAAAACTGCTGACACAGGGTGACAAAGTAGCTCAGATGGACTGAACTCATCATCCAAAATAGCCAGCAAGAACTCTCCAGCTACAGAGGAGAACACTGCACAAATGAAGGGACCCTTGCAAAGCCCAGAGACACAGGGCTGTCCAGTTTTCACCACCAGAGTTGCTTGGGCCAACCTTTGTCCCAGCCTGTGGTTAAAGGGAGGCAGCTCTACCACTGACACCCTGGCAAATTTTTATCGCTTTCTGATGGGTTTGTTCAGATCTCTGATGTTAAGGGCCAATGGTTTATCCACACTAAGCATACACTTGCTCTAACGTATGTCGCACTGCTTTTGCCCCCATAGAAATGCTCCATGACATATACCATGACCAGTACCTCCCCGGCACCGTGTGGCCCAAGGCACTCTGACCACACCAGCTCACCGTGCAGAAGTCAGCTTATCTGTTCACTGGGGACATCTGATGCCTGACTCAGAGCAGTGCACAGTTCAAACCACCCCCACAACTTAAAAATAGGATAAGCAACTTGCTGGAGAGAACCAACTTTTCTGTAAGCAGAATAAATAATTTACATGCTGAAGTAGATAACTTTAGTGTTTTCCTGTGCCTAGCCCTACTTTCAGGAGTCTAAGGGAGAAACACGCCACAAGCTAGAAAATTAGACTTGCTATTCCCATTTCAATTAAATTCAAAGCTCTCTCTAATCAGAATCAGTGAGTGGTTTTATTTGTCCCTGCTTGGTTTACCGAGTCTGAGAAAGCTCTTCAAGATTTGCTTCACATAACTCTGGGTCTCCAGTCTCAGCATCTGTGAGCAAGAAAACATTCAAAGTGATCCTCAGAAACTGCCTGACCGCCTTTTTAAAGAAAAAACCTTCCCTGCTGCCCCCTGCCCCATTAGCCAAGTGGTCACCACATCTTGGCATCTGCTTTGGAGAGCTTCAGGAGAAATGTCAGTACGCAGAAACACCTTGGTATTGTCCATGCTGCTCTGTACTGAGCTCCAGTTTGACTCTTCCAACTTACCCACATCCATCCTTTTACTTACAAGGAATGTTGTGTGGCCTGTGACAGGACAGTGGGCTCCTAACCACACAATAATTGTAACTTGCTGTGCTGGACTAGATCTGAATGTCTCTTGCGAGAAGAAAATGTCAGCACATTCCCCTTCCCATGGACTCTCTTCCCTTGCAGAGGGAGTAGAGAGGCTAGAGCTGGGGGCTGGTGAGCCAGCTCTCAGTGTCCTTTGCAGATGAGGCAGGAGGACACACCTGACGCAAGTTAAAGCGGCCTGTATCACTCATTCATGCACTTGTCTCAGGCAAGAGGCTCAACTCCTTCCAAGAAAAGTCACCCAGAAGCACAGAGGTTCAAGAGAAGGCGTCAGTCTGTTGAGATGACCCCGCAGGCGGCGGCAGCTTTGGTGAGAGATGAAGTGGCTTCAAGTGAGGTCAGGCTAGTGCTACCCATCCTGCTGGAGAGGCAGAGGAGTGCTCTTCAAACTCTTGACCGGAAGATGTGTGGACCACAGGGAACAAGGGCTCTTCTCAGTGCATTTCAGGAGAAACAAGAGGTGAACTCCAGATGGGTGAGGACAGTGAGGCTAAGCTTTGACATGCAGCTGCACTGTCCCACACCCCAGTCCAAGCAGCCCCAGCACCGTGCTGTCCCCTCCCCAAAACAAGGCAGCCAGGATTATGTAGGGCAGGTTGCTATTGTGGAGAAATATAGTCTGATATTTTCACTGTAGAGCACTTTGGCTTGCAGCATTGGCTCCATAAAGCAGCAGCACCCTCTCCCTGCAATCATGGCTTGGCCTTGGTGCAGCTCTGTAGGACCCAGAAGAGGACTTCTCTATGGCAAGAGGCTGGTGGGACCACAGAGCAGCTGGACCTGCCACACCAGTGGGTGAATGGGATGGCTATGCTCCTCCACCATAGCCTGAGGCGGCATCAAGTCCTACAAATCTGGTCGTTAAAATCCAAATATGCTTGACTTTCAGGTATTTTTGAAATGTGTTTTAATAACCTCTCCTCCTTGGTATGTCTTTGCTTGATAGTGTGACACTCTCAACGGGCTTACATGGAAAACAAGGAAGCTTAAGCCACTCCAGCTCTGACTTCCTCCCTCTCTAAGAAGGGCCTGAGAACCCTGAACAGCCAGCAGACAAGCAGGATTCCTCTGCAGTCAGGATGCTAATACCCAGTCTCACCAATGCAACGACCTCCTGCCAGCCCAAGGCATCTCAGCTTGCATCATTAGCACAGCGCTCATGATGCTGCTGAGCATCCCAACCCCTTGCGGCAGATGGCAACAGCATCCATGCATACAAGCCATTTCCTACTGCCCTTCACTTCAAGTAGGTTTCCTCCACAAAGCTCAAATGTTTCAGCAGAACAACATATGAACAGATGCTGTAAAACCCAATTACAGAGAACACCGGTCCTCTCTTGGCTCATGCTGACTCGCTGTAGGAATAGGGAGTATATTTGGGGGTGCAGAAAAAGTCAACACAACCAAACCTATGAATGCAGGAGGCTGCATTTTCTCTCTACAGCTTCTAGCCCCTTCTATGTCCCAGTGGCATTTGCTGCTTCCGCAGCTCAGCTAACAAAGATGCCTTCCACAGTCCAAAGCAGAAACAGGCAAAGTGGCTTTGATTAAGCCACAAGTTTAAGAAAACTTAAAACATCATCTAGAAGCAAAACAATTGCTTCAAAAACAAGAACCAGGAAAACAGTTTCTTCTGGTGGATATTTCCCTCAGCACCAATACTATTTTTCGACTAAGCCTGTTCCCAGATTCAGATTTGAGCAGTTTGGTCCTTAAAAACAAAACAAACTCCACAAAACTATTTACAGCATTGGTAAAAAACACTACAAAACATAAATCTGCCCCATTTATCACTTAGCTCCAGCTTCTTGGCCAGCCATGAAGACCGACATTTTGAGGTTTAGAAAGAATGCCTTCATTCTCCATGAGAAACCAGAATGGAGTGGATTAACCTGCTAAAAAGCTGTCCTATTTTCCTTCTAGTGACATGCAAGGCCAATTGTGAGGGCTGAGTACTTACAGATATAAGGGTCTCCAGTGTTTCAGAAGGATTCATTTGGGAGAAGAGAGGTGGGTCAAAGTCACCTGCCTTCTCAGTACTTCGCCACTGTCTCAATGCTTCCAGGTTAGCCCGTACACTTAAAAGTGCCATTCTGTAAGTGTCTTTTTTTTTTGGCACCAGTGGTACCGTATTGTCTCCTTTTTACCTCAAAAGACATTGAGTACAAATACAGCACTAGAGACACTAAGATCACTTTATATTCCATGTTTTCTTTTGAGATCAGCTATATCGGATGCTCTTGTGTTCACACTGGATGGTTTTTTTCTCCCCACACAAAATACAGAAATATCCACTTACGTGCAGACATGCAAGTTACACAATAAATTCTCTGATTCAGGTCCTTTAGCCACATACATGGGGGTTGACTTTGCATGTGTGTACACAGGCTCCTCTAAGTAAGCCCACAGGCACTACGCTTTTTTAAAGTTTCAACATCCCTCTGACCCTGCAACATGCGGCAGCCCAGCAAATGAGCACGGGCATGAAAGTTGCTGGAAATTTCCACGTGTTTGCTCAAATCGCAGGCTAGCCTATCCCCCCCTGCCCCTTTTTCTGCACCTTCAGGAGATGCCTGTAGGAAGCTGGCTATCGATGCCCGCTAGTGCCAGCACACACCTCTCTGCCCTGCCCTCCAGCAGCCCCCAGCAAGCTCCACTGCTAGGGGACGGCCAGCCTGGGTATGGTCCTCCCGGGTAACGCAGCAGAAGAAAGCACCCCAGCAGCCCTCTGCTCTACTGGGCAGCCGCAGGCCACTACAGGAATAAAACATGTCACACTGAGACACTGTTAGAGCAGAAACGCATGTCAGTAAGTTAAAGGGTTGTTCCTCACACTCAGCATCATCCCCTACAGCTCCTGAGCTCTCCTAACAGGAAATTCAGCTGCAATTCAGAGCACCTGCATTTAAGAGCCTTAGTTAACATTAGTTCTCCCTCCCTTTGTACAGGATGTTGGAGACCTCCCCGCACCTTCAGCACACACACCAAAGACAGGGCACTTGAAGCACACACAGATGCAAGAACGCACTCAGTGCCAGATCCTCTACTTCCCGGTGGCTGTGCTTTTGCCCTGAGCACCAGGTAGAGGAATCAGGGAAGCTCAGGGAGTTTTGCCACACCAAAGACGCTTGCACACCACTTTCAGGAGCTGAGCATGTTTGAGGAAGCAGCTCTCCCCCAACCATAACTCTGTACCAATGACCAAAGTTACAGCAAAGGCAGCAGTCCCCAGACTGATGGACGAGCCAGCCCCTTGCAGTACTGCACGTTTCCTTAGGAGCCCACAAACTTGCAGTGACGATCACAGAGCAACTCCATCAACTTCCACCTCCTCCTTCATCCCCTTCCAGAACACCCGTGCCATCAGCTAGTCACAAACATCATTTCTTCCTCCTGTCCCCAGACCACACCAACGGGTCCACATGGGAACAGACCTGGCAGCAGTCGGGGAGAGAACATCTTTGCAGACCGCAGCAGCTCCACCAGTGCTAGTACTCGTACAGGTGCTCTGGGTTTTGGGATACCATCTCATCCCCAAGGATTTGTGCAAATTCAGCTCCTTCCTTTCCCAAAACACAGGCAGCGCTGCCCACCAATTTGAGAGCCCGCTAGAGCAGCGAAGCACTACTGCCTTGCAGATGGCTGTCCCAAAGTAAAGTGGCCAAGACACAACTGAGTTCGCATATGCCATGTGGAGCTAATTACATACAAAGATGCTTAACACAGACAAAGAGATTCACACGCTCCTGAGAGTGTAGCAGAGCTGCTGCCTGGCTCCAGACCCTCCTTGCCCCATCCCTGCTGAGCAACTTCAACTGCCTCCCTTCTTCCAGGGAACCCACTGCTTTTTGGATAAACTGGAAAGTGCCTTTTCAGACAGCAGGCTAGCACAACAGAGCTGGTGAGCACAGCAACAGCACACTTACCACAACTCTCCTGCCACCAGTTCTTCTGGTACCGGGGAAAGCAGCACTAGCCCCCAGCCACACACAAACCCCCTCCTCCTCCTCTCCCAGCCACTGTTTTATGCTTTACCCTTCAACTTGCTTCCAAATCTCATCCTAAATCAAAGCTCAACTCAGCTCAGGTGCTGAGAGTAACCCACAGTCCCCTTCCAGGAGGTATTTCACTCTGCCGGGGGTATCCCAGCTGTTCCCAATCTTCCCAAAGCTTCCCAGGCATCACTTGCCAAATTTCCCACTACCCTGCTGATTACTCAGCCTCCTGCGTCTTCTCAGAGTTAACTCAAACTACATGTCCCAGGAGCCCTTTTTGCCTTAGCAAGCAACATCCAGCAGCAAGTCCCACTCTTACAGCCCCCACCAGCAGCAGGGTGCAGAATTAATCCAGGGAGCTGAAGCTAAAGCAAGGGTTTGCAAGGTGAAGGCAATAGCCCCAGCAATGCTGAAGCAGTGGCTGCCCACGGCAAGGCCAGTTTCCTCAAAGCCTGACCTAAACCAACTGTCTGGGCAAGACAAGATCAACACACCAAAAGCCCACCGTTTTGCATAAAGATGATTTTTACATTTTCAGTTGGAAAGAAAATTGAAACAGGAATCACCTGCTGAGTGCCTTTGTACAAAGCCTGCATTTCTGTATTTTAAAGATACATTTGAATTGTTTACTTTTGACAGTTTTCTAGAAAAAAAAGCAATTGAAACGAGGACTGCATTTTGATGGCCTCTATTATTTCTGGCTCTTCACCAGAAATCCAACTTTGGGGTTTTGTTTTGCTTTCAAGGAAAAAAAAAATCAGAACCCTCTGAATTCCCCATGAAAGAGAAAATGTGGCTTTTAACAGTATTTTGACAGATAACTTTTGCACCAAAAGGGCAGAGAGCTACCTGAGGTTGGGGCCCTTGTGTGATCCTTCCTGTCCATGAGCAGCCACAGAAGACTGCATATTTTGGGGAGATCCTCACTGCCTCAGAACAGAATCCAGGTGTGCTTGCAGCGGCAGGTTTGCAGGTTGTGGCTCCAGATACTTACAGTGCCCTTTGAATGCCCATGTAACGTGACACTGGTGGAAAGTCAAGGGTCTGGCTGGCTAAATTAAAGGGGAACAACCCAACCTTTTGTTCCTGATGCAACAGTCGAGAGGGAGGTTTGACATCCACTTACCTCAACCCCAGCACTTCAGGCTGGGGAGCCTGGGTCCAGCCCTGATTTCTATTACACTTTTAACACTCGCAAACATTTAGCAATCTCCTCCTCTGGTGACAACTCACTTCTTGAGCGAGAACAAGGGCACTCATAATGGCCTGTTGTTACTCCAGGAGGAGTTCAGTGTGCTCTGTGGACCTTTCCATCCACCCCCACCGGATACGCTGTCTGTACTGGACACATGCCTCCGGGGATATTGCCTTTTCTTGAACAATGTTTGAAGTATTTGGGCTCATGCACAGGTTTACCAGAGGGCAGACCAAGGGAGTCGTGACTTGATTCAGGCAGGGACTCATCCCTCGAGTTTTGCTCTGACCTCAAGTTTTGGCGCCATTTCACGTTTTGCTTCAAGTCCCCAGAGGATTAACTCAATGCGAGGCCGATGAAATCACTGCACCAGGTTTCCCACTGGTCCACCAACTATCTTCTACTGCCCGTCGCCAGCTCATGCAGAAGCACGCTAACACTTTGAGGGAAGAGCCATTTGGTGCAATTCTGTGTTATGCAAAAATTATGCAGAAACTATACATAAAACATTGAGGTCCACAGAAAAGTATAAACACGGTACATTGGAGATCAGCTGGTAGGGAGGGATTTTTGTATATTAATTTACTCCTATCCAAGGGAACAGCATTTTCTGGAATCAGTAGTACCCTGACCATGTATTTCAAAGCACAAGACAGACAAGGCAGCGCTTCCCCAGCCATACCTGCTCACTTTGTCACCAGCTCCCTGCACGTCCCCAGCCAGGCAGGAATGATGTGATCTGCATGGCCATTCGGCACTGGGCAGCAGCTGGGGCATGCTGGGGAGGATCTTCAACACCCTCATGTGTAAGATGGGACGCCAGCACACAAAAGGACCAGCCAGAGACAACTGGTGTTTAGACAGGAAAAAAAATTCTAAAATTCTACCTGAATTTAGGAACTTCAAAAGTGTGCCTAGTTTTAAAGAGTGATGATAATCCAGCAGGATTTGCGTAAAGCCACCGTGAGAGGTGAGAACAGGCTCTAAATACAATCCTACATGTCTGAATTTTAAGCATCCTTTTGGCATTACAGTGACAATCTTGGCATCATCACTCCCACAGTTATCTGCAATTAACAGTTGCCATGTTCAAGTCTCCTTCCGTTCATTTAACATCCAGGTCTTGCCTGACACCCCATCGAGGCTGCAGATGAGAGAGCAGAGTAGGCTAGGAGATGTTTTGCAGGAGGAACTTCAATCACTCCTGTCCCATCATCCCTGACCATCACAATTTTACTGAATAATGTCTTTTCTACTTGCTCTGGTTTTCTCTGACAGCACCGTTAGCACTATCAGAAATAACAGCAGTAGGTTAGACAGCAATGTCACGCGTGTTTTTACACCCCGTTTGCCACGGCTCTGAGGGTACCAGCATTTCCTAGTGCTGCAGCCACTGGAAATATTTAGTATCTTCAGGTGGAAATTAAGTCTAATCTACAAATAAAAGCCAGATGGGGTGAGAAGCTGCCATTCTGATTCAGTATGTTTGATTAATAAAGAGAAAAAGAAGAATCTGACTCAATAACGTATTCAAAGGACAGGATTAGCTTTAATGACACAAGAGTACAGTCCAGGGAAATTCATACAGAAGCGCATTCTCCTAGCAGGGAAACAGTATTTGCCAGTACCACAGGCTGCTGCCGGCAGAGCTGGGACTGAGAAAGAGACCGTTGGCCACGTCTGTCTTAACCACAAGGCAGCCCTGGGCTCTCAAACATGAGTGTGAATAAAGTAGTTGTGTTTTATCTCAATTAAGTTGGAGGGAGCAGGGGAATAGGGACATTGCATTCCAACTTTAAATTGCATTTAGAAAGATTTAGAAAGCCATATCCTCTTATCCACAAAGACAGCAGAGGAAGATGAAGAGGGTCTTGCAGAGCTATTTTTCATTATTTCTCCAGTTTTCCAAAAAAAAAAAAAAGGTATTTTACCAAGAATCTTCATGTGTTCACAGGTCTTTCTTAGAGATTTTTAGAAGCACAACTGCCAGACCCACCCCTTGTCGCTGTTCCTCCTGTGCCACTAGCTTGGATATCTCAATAAAGAGCAGAAAGAAATAGAGGAAAAACCTAGAACAACACATGCACAAGGAACTTTGTTCTCAGCCACTTTCAGTTCATTCCAGGCTGACCTAGGCTAGGAAGTGCAAGATCTTCCAAGGCAGGAGCTGGTTGGTTTCCATTCTTCTCCATTTCCTAACGCATCAGTTTAGTCCCAAACAGACCAGATTTGGCTGCTTGAGCTCTTAGTATTGTAGAGCCCTTGACTTGCCTGTACCTTAAGGCCGTCCCACCACGCTTTTGTTTTCATGATTACAGCCTGACCTTTAAGACTTCCTTGGCCTTTCCTTCCTGAGACCCTTAAAACTACTTCCTTTACCGGCCTGAAGAAGGTGCCAGGAATTAAAACTCAGTCCCATCCTCCCATTACTGCTAATGGAGTAAGAAGACCTTGAAATCCCAGCCTCCAAGTTGTGTCAGTCATTGGGGAAACACATAGGATTTCTATTAGATCAGCAATACAAGCTATAATCAAATTGAATATTCACAACACTGGCCTTCCTTTTCTTCCCACACTGCTTCCTTCTTCAGTGACAGTTAAAGTTAGTATTTGAAGTATTGGTACCGTTTTGCAAACGTCCCTTGTTGTATCTACAACCAACTCCTTAGACCTCATGAATAGTTGGCTTCTGTGCTCACTCCAACCAAACCTGAGAGTAGGAGATGGCTGATAACTGAAGAGGTTCTGACCTGACATATGGAAAAGATCTTGCTACAGCCTTGCTCTTTCAATTCACCTAACAAAAACAGGTCCTAGACTTAAGAGATCATAAACTCTCTCTGGGTTTGCTCTGCACTACAGCACTTGACTTTCTACTGCTCAGAGTGTGCCAAACGGCAGAAATGGAAGAGGGATGTTTATCCAGTTGACAGACTGGTGGTCTGACAAAGCTAATCCACACCAGCTCAGTGGAAGCTTCATGCTAAACACAGAATTGCTTTACTTCTTTACTAGATCATCTCAACTCATTGACAGATGAATAATTAATTTAATGGTAACAACTGGGAATAAAATCACAGAATCGCTGAGGCCAGAAGGGTGCTGTGTAGATCATTTAGTCCCAGTCTCCTGCTCAGAGCAGGGTCATATAGAGTAGATTGCTCAGGATCATGTCCAGTCAGGTTGTGAATATCTCCAAGGGTAGAGACTACCACTGATCTGGGCAACGTGTTCCCATGTTTGACCACCCTCACAGTGAGTTTTTCTTATGTTTATCTTCCTGCATTTCAGTTTGTGCCCACTGACAGCATCCCCCCGAGCCTTCCCTTCTCCTGACCAAAAAACCCCAACTCTCTCAGCCTCTCCTCATATACTAGATACTCCAACTCCCTAACCTTGACCCTGCCTTTGACTCATTCCAGTTTGTCCATGTCTCTCTTACGCTGGGAGTCCAGCACTGGGGTCAGCAGACCAGGTCTGTCTCACCAGTGCTGAGTGGAGGGGAAGGATCACCTCCTCCACTGTTGGCAATGCTCTGCCTAATGCAGCCCACGGTGCCAGTTCCCGCCTTTGCCATGAGGGCACATTGCTGGCTCATGTTCAACTTGGTGTCCACCAAGACCGTCAAGTCCTTCCTCTGCACAGCTGCTTTCCAGCTGAGCAGCCCTCAGCCTGTGCTGGTGCCTGGGGTTGTTCCTCCCCAAGGACAGGACTTTGCACTTCCCCTTGTTGAACTGCATGAGGGTCCTGTTGGCAGGACCAGTCTGTCCAGCTTTCTCCACTCTGTCCAGATCCCTCTGGATGGCAGCACGTCCCTCTGGCGTATCAGCCGCTCCTCCCAGTTTTGTATTGCCTGGGCTTTGTACATAGGCCTTCCTCTGAAGGCAAAAAGAGAGAATATTAATTATCTTTTTCACTGTTTTCACCACTGATACGGTCTTATATGATCCCACAAAGCTGCACCTGAAGCCTGCAGATGTGTTTGCATGAAATTCACCTGTGCATGACAAACTCACAGCTCAAAGACCTGAGATCCAACAGCCAATCATCTCATGTATTCATGCCGGAAAAGGGAGAATCCTACAGAGAGACAATGATATGCATCCTACCCAATCATTCCTTCCTTCTTTTATTGTATTTGGCTGGTAAATTAAAATTATAGAATTAAAAACTAGCAGCTGCGACTCAGAGAGGCCAATATCCTCTGTGGATGACTCACCCTCTTGTGGATTTTTTTTCTGGGATGCGTTCCTGAGGAAATGAAAACACGCTAGTGTCTTTTTTTCTCTCGCTTCCTTACACACCACACTCACTGTTCTCCTGGTGTGCATCTCGGTGGGTCCTCTCTGTGTCAGGCTACATGTGCTGCCTGATCTTCTGAATCATGTGGGCAGTCAGAGCCCAAAAGAAGTAACAGTGGGGTCATAGCATGCCTGCTTCTGTCACTGGCGTGGTAAAACTGAGAAGGATGAAAATATCTGTGAGATGGGCAGAGACCGAAATGAGAGTGAGGCAGAGAAATGAAAGAAAGCATGGCCCTGAGGAAAGAGATGCCACGTGGTGTTACGGCTAAGTGATGACAGCCAAGTGCCGGTTGATTTTTAGTGGAAGGCCACCGGGCACACCCAACACTGTATATAGGCCTCGCAAGACCACGAGAAACTGAAATAAGGAAGTCAAGTCAAGCTTGCAAAGTCTCGGTTCCAGTTACTTCATAACACACTTCCTTGTGGTGCCCTGCCTTCCAGATGGCACATTGTGCACCACGAGCAGGCAGCTGAGAAGAGTAGCAAAAAGCCTGACGCCCTTAAAGTCACCTTGAGGTGAGGATGAAGAGCACGGTCAGGGGCTGGGGCCACTCCTCAATCCCCTGGACAGCAAAAGGAATGGGGCAATGGGGAGGAAAACCCCATGAAACCTTTATGAACTTATAAACTCCTCTGATCAGCTAAGTTGAAGAATTAGAAAAGCCAAGAAGCTGATAAATCTGTACCCAAGAGTCCCAATCCATTCCCTTCATCCCTAGACAATGCTGGGATTTAAGAGCTTTTGCCTGCTGGAAGGAGCTGTTTTGCCCTGGAGGTTCTCCTGCGCTCTGGCACAGCTTTTGATGTGCATCAGATCGGGTCCTGGCGTCTCAGAGCTGACGCAGGCTTGGCCCTCTGAGCTTAGCATGCTGGTCAGGAAAGGAGCTGATCCCCCACTGCTGACAGACGCTGAGCTTTTCTGATGTTCTATATTTTTAAGTGCTTTTGGGACTTCTGCTGTAAAATGCTTCCCTTTAATTTCCATTTAATTTCCTTAAAATTGTCACTGGAGCTGTTGATATCTCTGACACGTGTCAAATGCATCCTTTTCTCTGCTGTCTCTTTCTTCCCCGCTACGCAGTACATATAAAGATTTAAAAAAAGGTTTTCAGCTCAGCACTTCACTACCCTCCTCCACACTTTTTTTGAGCTTTCAATCCTTTTTTAAAAAATTAAAAAAACCTAACATAGTGCACCAATTTGAACATATAATTGTTTCATGTAGAGTTTCCCCAGAGAATTATATAATCTCAACCTGTCTTCCTTAGGCAGCGTATAATCATGCAATCTGCTGGCTCTCTGTTCCTCTTCTTTCTGTTCCCTTTCTTTTTTTTTTTTTCTCCCCAATACTTGTAATAAGTTTTCCACCTTGTCTAGACAGCTCTGACATACGCTGCCTTGACCTAATCTTCAACTGGGAGATGTAGCAGCTCTCCTCTTTCCACACCTACATCCAGCATCTCAACAGCCCCCACCTGACAAGTCCTTATTCCAGCATCTCCTCTGCCAGTGCTATTTCTACCCCTTCCAGCTGTGTATTTCATCTCATCGAGGGATTTTTTTAATCTTTTTTTAATGTTGTGACTGTTACCCCATTAGGGTGAAGGCTTTCTTTTAATGGGAAAATACCTGCAATGACCAAGATTGGCTGCATTTGATTTGGCTGATTTGATGTAGCTTAGGATGCTACAGTAATTAACACAATGACACTAATACATAGGCGTGATCAGAAGTTTTCCATTGCAGTAGGCTTGAATAGGAAAAGTATGGATGGGACCTTTTTATACTACGTTGGTTTATGAAAAAACGTTAGTTTTGCTCTCCAAAAACTATTTACATACAGAAAGATGGCTGGGATATTTTGTGGAAATTGTGCCTTGCCTTCCATTGTCTGTCTCTCACCAGGCAACATCCCCCATGATACAGCACAGCTGGTGATGTGTCAAACAGCCTCAATCCCTGGGAAAGGGGGGAACCAGTACAGCACCATGGGAACTGCAGCTGACCAAAGGTTCCCCCAAAATTCCCACTGAGCACTGCAGCAGTATTTCAAACTACTGTTGAGTCCTAGACAGCATGCTACCACTGTAAAAGCTCCATTTTCCATAAGCAAAAGGCCCTGTCTTCCCAATCCCGGTTTGAATCCCATTCCTTTATCTTACGCTAAGACAGAGGGGTTAAGTTTTGTTTGAGTCTGGCAGGAATCTCTTTTCCCCTGGTTAGTGCACAGCTTCCACGGGGGCACGGAGATCAGAAAGCAAAATTATTTGAAATGTGCAAACAAAAATTACCTTGGAGTGAGTTCACATCCCTTCAGATCTAGCTTTTCGCCAACAACCTAGCAAATATGTTCCCTGGCAGGAATGTTTGCTGAGGCAATAAATCACATTTTTTAGCCCTTTGTTCAAAGTAACATTGAAATATGTAGTGGTGAGTATTTACCTCTCCAACCTGATCACCAGAACTACCCTCATCCACTTGGAGATTAGGAACATACCACATAGCTGATGTGTCCAAACACCGAAACTTTGAATCCAAGCAACAGATTTGAAGATTGTGTTTGCACACCCTGAGAAGTCCCAAGTACCTGCACCAATGACAATCCTACAAAGCAACTGCAAAGCCCCGGGGCATTCCAAGTAGGTGAAGAAAGGAGGAAATAGCTTGAAACTGGATTTGAGGTTCACTTGAACCATCCAGGTTCCCTCGTGGGCAGCATGTCCCATGCTTACACAGGCACTTCTCATGTTTTTGAGCTTCCTCAGGCCAGCTGACCAAACAGTTGCTGCATTTCTCTTGCAACCCGCTTCTTCCCAGCTTTCCAGGTTCTTGTTCCACCAGAGGTGAGCTATTGCCAGTGACACTGAGACACCTTTGAAGTACCACATGTAATTCCTTCCCATCTTTCCTGCATTACCCGAGTCTAACTGGCGTTGAGATGGTACACGCTTTAAGCTACAAGTGCTTCGGGAAGGAATTGCCTATATTTTGATGACTTTCCTCTTCCCAAGCACATAAGCAAGACACATGGGCATCCTACAGCCTAACTTCATTCTGGTGCCTGAGTGAAAACGGACTTATGTTTGAGTACTTAGCCTGGGGTGTTGACCACTACCTTTGCTGCTCAGAATAAAAAGGTCCCAATCCCAAGCACTTGCCTGTGTCCAGAGCCATACACAGGTAACTCACAACTTCCGTCTGCACAGGTCCTTGGCTCTGTCTGGCAGCTCTGCCTGACCCCATGGAAAGCAGGGGGTTGGTCTTTTCCGGTCCAGTCGAAGGGACAGGGCCACCATATCCCAAGGCCACTGGGTGAGTCAGATCCAGCGTGTGTTTCCTGATCTAGCCAGCCACTGACACTTGCAACCTATTCACAGATTCCCAGAGCAGTCTCTACCAGCAATATTACCAACAGTCTCAAACTTTCCAAATGTATATGCAAGAAATCTAAAAGCAATGGTGTGGGGGTTTTTAAATACATGTTTTTGTTTCTCTTTATTTCCCTTTGAATTTTAGAGCCTTCAAGGACTGCATTTAGCAGGTTCTTTCAGCAACTGCAATGCGCTTTTGAAAAGAGACAATCCCTTGATCCAGGACCTTAGGCTTTCAACCAAAATCAACTTAACATTGCAACAGACGGCTGTAACCCTGATACATATCTCATTTGCAGCACTTGTAAAGAAATGAATCACTTCTAGATAATGATTCATGGGATCCTGAAGTAGCTGGGAGAGAACAGCAGGCTGCACTTCTATGTTGTAACGCCTCTTCCAGGTGACTCCAGCGATGTGCTCTGCTCTCCAAAGTCTAGAGCCAAGTACATCATACAGCCCAGGGAGCCAGGAGACCTGTCCTCTTGACTTGTCCACTGACTCATTCACCAACTCCCAGCAAGTCACCAGAAATGATTCATTTTATGCCCCTGCAGAATGGGCTGCGAGGGTCAGCCCTTTTGGCAGAGCAGAAGCTCCCTGTGACCTGTGGCTGGGACTCGCAACAAACACCACACCATTATTCCTTGTTAGCAGTGCTGTTCTCACAGCAGGACCACAGCACAGACAACAGCCAAGCAAACTTTTGCAACATCATATGAGCGTAGTAGGGGGAAACTAACTGAAGCCCCTCTCCTAATTTAGATAATACAGGGAGGTCACAGAGCAGCAAAACAACGTGATTTCTTGGTGATGACCTTTCTTTTGATAAACATCAGTTGGAATTGATTTTAAGGCTACCTGCTGGAGGATCTGCACTTGCTCCTTCCTTTGGTAAAACATCTGTGAGGCAGCCTCTGCTGGATTCCTCCCCTCTCATCTCGGGTGAAAAACCACAGGGTTGTATCCCGATTAATAGGATTTAGGAAACTTGGGCTCACACCTTAATTAATCCCCAGTGTTACAGCTGCGACCTTCCATGGAGCTAAGCAGGGGATGTTCTGTGATGGGAGGCAGTGGGAACTCAATAGAAGCAGGACCTGGCGACTCCAGTGGCTTGAAACAACATGCAGATAAGACAATCAAGGGAGACGCCAGCCTAGGCGAAGAGAGGAACAAACCCAATATGGTTTGACACGATCTGCTGCATGTGTCACGCTATCCATGACGACCATTTGCCACTACCAGCCCATCTGCAACAGCCAGGGCCCTGCCATGATGCCTGGGCAGCAGTGCCCTGGGACATTACTGTGCCATATGAAAGCGCTGTATTTTCCTAACAATGTTCTGTGTGAACATTACTTCCTTGGTTGGCAACTCTGATGTGCAAGAACATTAATGAGAAACTAACGAAGAGCGCCAGGATAATGCAGAAGCAGTAACAAAGATTAATCTCTCCCCAGAGAGGATGACGTGCCTTCTCAGAGACCTAGTGCACCGCAACAGCATTTGGAGGGTCAAAAATGGGTCAATGAAAGCTAATTAATAGCAAAACTCTCTCTTGTTCTTAATTACAGAGTGGTGCGCAGGGATTTCAAATAAGCCGCTCGGTCCATTCTAGCCACTGAATTCCCAAGCTGGGACCCATGAGCCATGCAGGAATTTGATAGCATAACTGGGCACAGGTCTCACTGGGAAACAAGCAGAGCCAGGGAGACTGGGGCAACCTGGGCTTCATTCCCTGACAGCAACTAGGAGTCTTGGTTTTGGAAGATGTGTTGGATGACCTTCTGTGTAACACAGCACGGGACCTCAGCAGGGTCCTGCCTATGACTAGGGCAGCAAGTGGTTCCTGAGCAGGGATCTCAGGTCGGACTGACATTACTCTCTCAAAAACAAGCTCCTGGCACCCTCCGGTAGCCTTTGGAGTTGGTTCTCCTACAGTACAATTCCCTGATGCATAATTTATTGCCAAAGGATGCTACATTTGTACATGGCTTCAAGGTCTGTCAGACGGGGTCTCATCAAGGACTGTTACCTACACAGACATGACTACTGGCCTGAAAAGCCCCTGAGAAAAAAGCAGCATGGGAAGACCCTGCAACACTGGTGCGCCTTGCCATTTAGAAACATGGACCAAGTTCCCAAGCCTGCTGTTTGCTTCCGCTGTGGCTTTATGTCACTTCAGCCCCCTTGCTTTGATTCCTGGCTCACCACATGAAGGCACTTTGGAGGCAGAGAGCGTAGCATCCCAGGTAATGCTCCCATCTCTGGTGTTTGTGTGTCCCCACTGCCTCAGGCCACAGCCTTTGCCAGGCCTTCAAGACATGACCATCACACCTACTTGATGAAGATGCTTCCATTCCTTTGCCTCCTCTGGGTAAACCCACTTACTAGAAAAAAACAGCAAACAATTCCCCTGGGCCGTCTCTGTGCTGAGAGGGTGACCCAGAGGAGAAAGCACCAAGCTTTGCTGTTCTAGACGAGCCACAAAAACAGCGAGCACTTAGGATTCCTGTCTTGCCTGGCTGGAGCCTAAATGCAAGCAAATCCTCTGCAGGCAGGGCTGTCCTGCCAGCTCCACAATCTCACAGAGGGAAAACACGCTGGTGCTAAAGAAAAATCAATGACTTTGCACATGTCTTTGCAAGGCTATATTCAGAGAGGTGACTGGCACTGAAATTGCCCTACTTACCACAAAAGCAGTGACGGTGCCACCACCACAGCAGGGGACAGACTGACTCCAGGCCTTGTTTCGGTCCTTGTAGTCTAATTGGAGCAGGCTGTGCTGCCAGCAAGAAAACAGGATCCTTTACAAGATCAGAAGTACATGTCTCCCACTACGCTTTCAAAGGTGAACCAACAGCTCCATGGCTGTGTTTAACTCTTGCCTGGCTGACATCCACAGCCCCAGTCCATGCACACTCCCCACCAGAGGAAAGAAAGGCGAGGGGAAGTGGATATCAATAGGCTGAAAAGATTTACAGTGGCTGTTGCAGTTGGGGACACAGCAGCATTGGTGTCTGGGTGAACACTTCCAACATGCAGCTCGCCTTCGAGAAATGTGCAACTTTACTGATGGATAAACAAGAGTCACTTTGCACATCAGCGGAGCAAACAGAAATCATCCTAATTTTGTCTAACCTCTCACATGGGACTGTCTGCCCTCTCACATTTTATGCTGGGCAGTGCCATTGCTCATACATTTAGGTGTCCCCTCCAAGCAGTGTTGGCAAGGACTGTGGGACAAAGCTACCACCCTTAGACCACACTGCACACATCGTGTTCTTGGGGCCAGAGGGCTCTTCCCACTCACACCCTCTGGTGAACATCTGAAGTCCTTCTGCTAGGCTCCAGCATGAGTGGAGGACTGAAGTGGGCATTAGCAGGGGCGGGTTCAGTCTGTAGGTCTCTGTCTAGAGGTGTTCTGTCCCTCTTGGTAGCAACATGCTGCCCATGCACCCAGGGGAAATGCTGTTCCCTTAACACCTAAATAAAATAGCTTGGGTATTCTGCTAAGTTGAGCATTTAAAGGAAGTATGTATCCACCTCCCACTGATAGCAGGAGGACTTAGGCACCTAATTCTGCTAGGCTCCTTTGAAAACCCTGGATTTCAATGCTCAAAGTTCTGCTCTAATTAGCCAAATAACTGCCCATGTCATGCCTGTGCTCTTAAATGATTGGCAGTAGAGCTAACTTGCACTGATTCACCTTCTCCTGACTCACAGTCATTTATTTGCACTATTTCCAGCACTGGGAATTGAAATAATGATACATGTTTTCCATACGTTCACAAAAGAATTCATAAACACCACAAACGCATGACTTCACGTCCAGCCATGCCAGGCTCTTCTAACTTCTCGACCAAATAAAAACAACCAGAACTATTCTGAACCCTAGACATGCTGAACCAAGTTTGGGGAAATATTAATCCAGGGAAATCACCTTTTTCCCCATTTTTAAGGCAAATCCAGCACTATGAAAGCTTTGAAGGCTGTCAGGCTTAATGACAAAGCGTTTTCCTCTTTATTACAGAATTAGCTCCTCCTGTCTGGTCTTGGCTTGTACCTCCACACTGTGAAGGAGGGGATGCTTAGAGGGCTGAAAAAGCCTTTCCGGGTCTGTGGTGCTTTTCCAGTTTTGAGTTTACAGCTGCTCAACAGCTGGTGCCAGCTATGACACAGACACTGTCCCCCAACACACAGCACCAAACAGCTCTCAGCAAGGTCAACATGAGCCATCTCCAGTTTTGACACGAGGCTCTGAGCCCTTCACGTTTATTCCTTCCAGTATTGTCCAAACTCATCCTGGTGGCCTAACCTCCCACAGCCCATGGAGGGTCACTTTCCTTTAACACTTTGGCGCTTCAGGAGGGATGCTTGGCTAAATAAAAAGCAGCAGGGGATCGATTTCAGCTTCTAAATCCAGCCATCAATAAGGTGTATTTCTAGACTGGTGTTAAACAGTGGAGAGATCCCTCATTCATCATCATAAGGTGCTTGACCCCCAGGCTACTGAAATTGCAGGAAGACGGCACACAGAAGCCAAGGTACTGGGACACTAGCAAATTCATCCACATTTAAACTTAACCATATATCCCAGGATACATTACACCACATCTGACCGCTTTAGCACATGAACCAATTGAGATAAAAATGCTAACTTGAGTCTCAAGCCAAAGCAATGCCCTTGGATTTAGCTGAACGCGGAGTTAGAGGAGCTTCTCCCAGAGCCTGACCCTGAATCACTCGTTTTCAGCTCAGCCGTCAGCTCCAGCTAAGAGCAAAATGACGGTAGCTCCCTACGCGTAGTTCCCCCAGGGAAGTGCTCATCAGCTGCAAAACCACCTTAGAGCCTTCCCACAAGAGAGGAACCGAAAGTGCCCTGGCCGTGCCAGCTCTGCTGGGTGGTGTGGGGGGAAGCAGTGGGGTGACAAGGTGCTGCAAGAACAGCTGGCCCTGGGGCAGGATGGCTTTTGATTTTTTCATTTGGTTTTGTGCATGCTGAAGAGAGACCCCCAAACTCCACAGAGCTCAAGAGGCTGTGAGCTCCGCTTTAGGCCTGTGAGGCACGCTAACCCTTACAGCGGTCAGTACCATCAGTCAAAACGGTTTCTTGGGAAAGGAGGCAGGGTTTGGTGGTAAGTAGATCTCTCCTCCTTGCGCCATGGCAGTGGAAAGCTGGGCAGGGGGTAGTTCCCATATGAGCACAATCCAGGGTTAGATTGAGACCATAAAGTGGTTCAAGACAAGCTCTGGCAAAGCTGTTCCACAACTGCTCTATCTCCAGCTCCCACTGCCTCACATTTTCTCTAGTCCTTACAAGCATAGCAATTGGACCATCATGGCTGGGAGCAGAAGGGAAGCTGCTTAAAGTCTCCGAGTCCCAGCTTCAAAGGTCACGGGTGAAGCCACAGCTGGATGGAACAATCCACTGGAGCCACAGATTTCTTTTTAGCAGCACATGCAGGCAGTGGTGCTGTAGTGTTGTAGGAGTACAGGAGTATTCTACAGCTTCCTGAGTGACTTCCAGCTAGTGCCCTATAATCTGTTCCCTAAATATCAGTTGTTATCTCTGCCATTTCAGAGATTTTCACCAGCTGCGCTCTGCTAGAGGAATGCAATGTGGCCACCAACTTGACATGAAGATCAGGCCGACTCTGTTTATTGACCTGTCTGCCTGGGCCGCTCCCACTGAGGATCTCATGGATCTTACCTGTGGAGCTGCAATAAGTCTGCCTTGCCTTTAAAAAAGGGACAGTGCTAAACAGACTACTTTTGTGACCCACTTACATGCCAAACACTCAGCTCCTCTAAAAAATAGGACAATTAGAGAATTTAATTGCCATGACTTTGCAAACAGCCTTTTGTCATGTTAAACACCGAGCCTGGATCAATGAACGTAAGGCAAAATTGTGCTGTGCCTGTCCTAGCTCTGCGCTCATGTAACCAGGGAGACTGGACTGCTGAGCAGAGACGATGATGGTGTGAAGCTGGGATGGAAAATAGTGCATTTGGCAGCCATCAGCAACGCCGTCAGCACTGCAGCTCCTTGGAGAGGCTCAGCAGAGCGGCCAAGGCTTGAAGGTCTGTGGCAGAGTTGGGCAAAGTCAGTGCTGACCTCTCCATTGACTCCTCTCCGGTCAGGATCAGGTCCTGATCAAAGCAGGTCACAGCAAAGGAGTCGCTGAAGGGAGGACAGAGGTGATCCACAGTGTGTGACCAAGCTCTGACTTTATGGCTGTGACCCAAAAACTATCCGGTTGTGCTCGCTGGACTCCACCCACCCCCATGCTGGGGCTCACCATGCTGGGGCTGAACCTCTGCTCTCCACACAGCTCAGTGCGGGGTTCATCACTCCTCAGCCACCAAGCCTTGGTGCTCCTCCGCCGAAATCTCAGTGACTTGGGGAAGTTTCTGTCTCCCTGCAGCCTACCACAGAGACACAGCCCACGGCCAGACATGGCTGCTTGTGCATGGGGAGGTGCCCTTGAGTCCCCACAGTTCTTCACTTGGTGCTGCAATAACAAACAAAACCCAAACCATTGCTGAGTACCTCTGATGGATGCATAAATCACGCTGCTTCCCGCCAAGTCAACATAATAATTCCAGGTGATACCAGCTCAACACCTGAAGCTCAGAGTCTCCCTCTTTACTACACGCCTACGGCAACACTTCCTGGCAGGCGAACAGCTCCAGCCATTCCCTGCGCCTAAGGGTAGTAACTGAACCCCCAGCATATGGTTTGTCAAGTAGGGGCAAGACTGGTGGTGTGCTTTAAAGTAAGCTTCTGCTTAAGTACTTACCTAATTGGGACTTTGCTGCAGTGCTTAAATACAGTTTAGAGATAACTTCTCAAAAACATCTCAGTAGTTGGAGGACCACAGTCCTCCTGCTGCTCACTATGACTCAGGCTCCTAACAGGCCAGGCTGTCACTACAAGATGTACTCAAGGTGGTTTGAAACTCTCTGCCTCCATTTCCTCAGCTTTCTAGGGGTCGTTACAGGAGATCTGTGAGAGGAAATGAATGTTTGTAAAATACACAATTGAATGGAATAAATTACAATTAGTGAAACGAGAGGATAAGCATTAAACTGATTAAAAGCTATCCAAGCTGAACACAATTAAAAATAAATGAAACCCAACTACAAGCCTAATGAACAATTGCTTCACAACTGTTCCTAACTCATCCTTCAAATAAAAAAAAGAAACATTTTAAAATAAAATTACAGATTTTTAAAAATAAAAATGTTTGTTAAGAAGAAGAAAAATTCAAATAGCACCTTAGAATCATAGAATGTGTTGGGTTGGAAGGGACCTTTAAAGGTCATCTAGCCCACCCCCCTGCAGTAAGCAGGGACATCTTTAACTAGATCAGCCTTGTAAAGATTCATTTACATCATACCTGGAAAATAAGTTGGAGCTCCTACTTCCCTCCAGTATGTATCGCAAGAAATCACCAACCACTTTTCTGCCCATTCATAAGCAAGTGCCCTCTCTACCCTCACCCCCTGGACACTGTGTGCTCATCCAGCACTAAGGACAGCCAAAAGCAATTTAACCAAATTCACACCTTCCACTCCATAATCTGTGATCTCTGCATCAACCTTCTGTGCGAGTAAAGAGGGCCATAAGAGGCCAAATGCACCGCTCGGTAACGGTCTCTCCCTTTTCTTGGCTTTCATTAGCTTTTTGTTCTCTGCATGATGGCATCTCCCAGCTTTGAGGTCCTATTTATACTGCGAGCACCTTGTGGTCAGGCCACAGCTGCTCTTTGTAGGCACAAAAGCCTCAGTTTAGCACAAATCCAATTTTAAATGCAAAAGCAGGCTCTTAAAAAAAAAAAAATAATAAAGAAACCCATCAAGGTACCAGACTGCATGATGGATATTAGCCATGTACTTAAGTGTCTTGCTGAATCAGGGCCATGGCCTATTGATTACAGACGATATATTAATGACGTAATTTTCTCAGAAATGATGATGGAGTCTGTATTTTTGCCAAGGTTATCCAACACGTACAGCGACGCAGACCGACACAGGAGTTACCTGCAGTCTGTGGACAGTCCCAACAGCAGCCCATGGATTTTCCCCCACTCCCACTGGCCTGATGGCCCATCTTTACATGCCCCAGGGGTCCAGCACAGCTGGTCCACAGGGATGGCAGCACCTTCTTGAGCCAGGGGCAATTCTGAGCAGGAAAAATCTGTGCTAATTGCAGATGGACTGCACAGAGGTTTATAGCTGTGCCTAACCATACAAGTCACTAAGTGAGACTTAATTAATAAAAATGAATTAGCTAGCATTAGTCAAGTAAAATCAATTAGCAAACACTATAACAACAGCTGTAGAGTAAGGTTGCAAAGGAAAGTCTGTTCAAGATCCAGAGTACTGCTCCGGCACCATTCCCACTGTCTATATTTAATACCACCGCCATCTTAATATTCAGGGCCAGTTCCCTACACGGAGTGAATCTGGAGACTGCCAGTTTGGTGCCTGCCAAGCACCGGGCACGGCTCTGCCCTCGCTGTTACAGCCAGGGACAGAAGAAACAGCTATCACACAAAAGACAGCAGTTTTCTCTGCGATACGTCGCAAAGGGCTGGCCCAACCAGAGGCAAGGCCAGCTTGCTGTGTGGTCCCCCATCCTTGCATCCTGTTGGCCAACCCTAGGAACATACAGAGACAGAATATATAAATCTCATCTCATTTATCCTGAGCACCATCATATACTCCTAATGGGGTCTGTGGCCTGGCCTCTTCATCTTCCCACAGCATTGCCACAAGGTGCAAGCCTGTGCTTACAGGCCCTTGGAAGTGAAGCCAAAGTGGTTGAGAAGATGGGATCCCACCAGTCTGGACCACTTCTCCCAGTTCTGGGGAACGGAAGTTTTGATGATGGTAGCTCTCTCCTCTCGTGTGAGCCCAGGAAGCCAGAGCACGCAGTGTGAGCAAGGCAAAATATTAGGGCCATATTGTGCTGTAAATGCTGCAGTAGGGGAATACCCACAGACTGGCAAGAGTTGTTTTTATTGACATCTGCTGTTTTCATCGTTGCATAATGAAACAGAAAGGAGATGTTCCAAACCAGTATCCAGGCCAGGTCCCAGGAAGCTGCACTCTGTGTGTTGGTCCTGAAGCACCCGAGCCATACGCTGCTGCACCTACTCAAAGCACAGGAGATTTCCCCTCTCCTCCCTCTTGCATCTTTCCCCCAAATCCATTTTCAAGCCACACAGCTTTCTGTCACCCACCCACACATGAGCCTACTGCCAGGGTGGGTTTCATTTGCGATATACAGGGGACAGCAATCTCCCACAGTTTCCCCAGGAGCAGTATGGATTCCCCCAGGAGTTAACTCCAGGAGATCCAGGCACCTGGGCAGACACTGCACTTTGCCACCTCTGCCCTTCTCAGAAGCAACCAGCTTCCCCATCCACATCCCAGAAGCTGTCCTGAATTAAACCTGGTTCCCGCTCAGCAGCGAAGCCCCGGCACAGTGGCCTGCGGTTCGGCAGGGCAGCACTGAAGTTAATGATGCAGGAGAGCAGTCGGGTATGACTTCGAAGAAAGGGGAGAATGTGCTTCTAGCTTTTCCATAACGGTTAATCATTAAAACCTTTCATGGTCACAGAAGGTGCTGGCCTCCTTACAAGCTCCCCTTATCAGCCATAATTATTTCCTCATCGGCTCTCGCCTACCTACCTGGCAGACTTATGCACAACACCCTTGAATCACCTGACTGCATTTGTTGCCCTATATTCCTGGCCAAATGGGCCTCTGCTGTGTCAGCTGCAATATTTATAGCATGTTATTTCTCCCAGCCCATGCCCAAACATAAAAGCTGCTCTGCCCCCCACCTTCCCCTTTATACCATCCCTCTTTCCGTGACGAAGCAAAACAGAGCAGTCATCTAAATACCTCAGCACTTCTTTCTCCTCTTCTCCCCTAAATGCAACAGCTCCTCTTAGGTAAAGCCCAGGGGGTCCTGCTGCCATCTCCCTGATTCCATTTTAAATTTTCAATCATTTTAATTCTACGGATATTGCCTAGATATCTAAATTAATGCATTTCTATTTACACTTCTGTCCTTTTTTATTTTCTGACAAAGACTAGCTCACCTCCCTAGAGGAGAGAGATGGAAATCCAAGTGATAGACCTAAATGTGTCACCCACACGGTATGTTATTCCCTGTGTCAGAGCCTGCTTCCTGGGGAGGAGAGTTCAGAGTTATCAACTTTGTTATCGAACAAAAATGGGTAGAATAACCCTGACCAGCAAGGTTGGTCTGTATAGATGAAGTCAAATCCTGAAGCCCTCTATGAGTGGAGCCAGTGGAAATTTCCAAGAGCAGGAAGAAGGCTTGTATTTTGGCAAATAAAAGCAACTCAGATAAATAAAAGCAAGAACTTACTGCAGCTCCAATTAACAGGTAGAAATTCCACTGTTCTCAGTGAAGCGGAAGAAGCTGTATAGTCTACAGGTAGGTCATGCCTACCTGTAGGCATGTATACACGTGCTGTACAACACCTATCTAAGCTACCAACAAGAGCTTTATATCAAACAGATACAAAAGGGGACAGAGGTCTCCAGATATGGAGGGGAATAGTCGAGAAATGGGAACATGGTATTTCACGACCAAATTCATTTTCTCAGCAAGACAATAACATCTACAAAAAGGAATAAAAATGCATCGGAGGGGGATTTCATCTTCACCGCTTAAGTTTAGGAAAAAACAGTTTTAGGGAAATTCAAAACCACAAAATGAGCAGGGGATGTACACAGAATAACCCCAGGGCCAGATTACATTGCTGTTACTGAACAGCACCAGCGTCTGCTACTTGGCTGACTCTGCATGCAGGAAATTGCAAGGTCATTCTGAAACCCTTGTAATCTACAACTCGAACCAATCTTTCCTCTTTCTTTCTAGCACAGCATCCACACAAACCAGCCAGTAATTCAGAGAGTTCTCAAATACAACCAAGAATTTGGCAATGCTCTGCTTGTCTTGCTGGCTGCAGTCAGGTCACTTCCAAGGCAGACCAAGGAGATGTGCACCAAAGGGACACTGGCCATGCCCAGAGAGCACAAATAATACACTGGCAAAGTATAAAATAAGAAGTGTCTACCTGCATGTGCAGTTTTCCACTTTGTGAGCATTCTGTGCTTCCTTCTGCTCTCACAGTCACCTATCATTTTGCTTGGGGCGGCTGCAGATAGAGCTCTAAAAACGCCAGCTCAAGGCTCAGGAACGGTCGCAAAGGCATGCAGGATCTCGGAAAGCATTACTGAAAGAGAAATAGAGAAAAGGAAGGTAAAGCCTTCCTTTTTTAAAGCCACCATAAAAAAATAACCCTGTGATGCACCTAAGTCGTGATTCCTGGCGGGGGGTGTCTCATCATCCCCTCTTAGAAAGGACAGACAACACACGGAGAAGAAGAATGCACTGACCCGTGATTTTGCTACTGGAGAGTTCTTGTATCCATGCGGGAGGAAGCCTCAACTCAGAAAAGAGATGTCAGGGGGAAATGACCGAGGTCTGTAGAGACACAAAGGGCAGAAAGGTGATTAAAGCACACAGGTTCAGCAGTTCTCACCAAAAAAACCCTGAACAACCCAAAACCAAACCAAAACCTCAAAAAACCCCAAAACTTAGGACCACTGCAATTACTAGGTCCACTGGGACCATCAGGATGCTGATGACAGAAGATGAGACAATGGGCCAGAGGAAGGATAGCACTACAAACAGTTTCTCTTACAGTTCCCCTAAGTATGCATTACTGGTCACAGTCAGGGACAGGGTACCGGGTTAAGGAGAGTCTTTGGCCAGAGCCAGTACAGATGTTCATTACTGGGGCATAAGCTGAGAGCTAATATTGGAACACAAGCCACTTCCCACCCAGAGCAATACCCAGACATGCAGCTCTTGGAAGCTGCTCATTTGATTTCTTGCAACCTTTTATTTTTCTTTCAGTTTTGGGGTTTGGTTTTTTTTAAGAATTAAAAATACACTCAGATTCTAAATTACACTGAAATACATTGCAATAAGCAGCCTTGCAGCTTGGTGTCAGCTGTCGGTCCACAGATAATAGCTTCCCCTTTACTGCTGCCTGTCCACGTATCCTGACCCTTAACTAAAGAGGCCTCTGCTAGAGTGAGCCCAGGGCTCACTCCCCACAGTGCATTCAATCTTCGGCCTCTCCTAGAGCGAGCCCAGGGCTCACTCCCCACAGTGCATTCAATCTTCGGCCTCTCTGCCAAGACAGCCAACACCAGTAGCAATTATGGAAGTCACTCACTGTGACGTGATGTCCCGTCCATGGGGCACGCAAATCAAACTACTCCTGCAAGACCTACTGGAGTGGGGGAATCACCACAGAGCAGAACCCAGCTCACTTTTCTCTGCACAGCACGTCTCACTCTCTCATTATAACACCACCACAGCTTGACCTAACCATTGAACTATCTAATGCAACATGCCTACTGCAATCAGCAGCCATGAAAATTAATAGCACCATTCTTTCAATTTTTAATGCAGTTTGAGAGACTTTAATCAAATCTGATGAGGGGCAAAGTAGCCAGTGATGAAGTTATGCAGGAGGGAGGGAGTGCGTTACCTGCACTGCGGTTGTGCCTTGTGTCAGCGCTCCTAAAAGTCTGCTAACAGAGGAGCTTGAACAACTTTTTAGAGGGTATCTTGGCACTACCAGACCACACAGGGCAAGCTACAGCTGTGTATTTTGAGCTGCGCCATTCTTTTATTCAAATTCATCTACCTGCTTAATTCACATAGTGTTGAACCTTCTCCCACAGGTCCAAAAGGATGCTGCTTCCTTGGTTTTCAATGGATTTGTGTGCAAAGTTCCCCCTGAAGACAGATTTAAGACTCTGGCCTTTAGCAAATACCTGTATCTTCTTGTTCAGAAGTTACTGAGCTGTTGCTGGGACACGTTATCAGTACTGCAGTTCTTGGTTCACTGCAGGCGTAGGTGGGAGTTTGCTGGCTTTTGCCAGCTTAGAGCCTGTGCCCAGGAGCCCCAGGGCATGCGAGGCCCTTCACCACCATCAAGCTTCATCTTGCCCATCCACTGCTCAACCTTGTTCAACCACAGGGAGGGAGGCAGGGAATTGTTTCCTGCCTTCCGAGAAACGTTTCATGGAACTGGAAAGGGTTTATCAGTATTTTTCTGAAGGAGGTTTTGGTTCCCAGGTAACTTTTCTTTCCTAAAATCCAAACAAATCACACATGGAACTGCCCCAAGAAATCCCACCTTGAGAGTAGAGGTGTGGGAAAAGTTGGGGTTTGGTTAGCAAAATGTAAGCATTTTTCTTAGGCTCTCCCTTTCACCCCCTTCCTCCCCCACAAAGACCTGAAATGCTCTGATAGAAATAGCTGCTTTTTAGGACACACATACCTATCAATGGAAAAAATAATTTAAAAAAGGCTTCTAAGTTGCTTTATGTCCTGAACCGAGACAAGAGACAGGGCTCGTGATGGAATCACACCACAGTGCATCTCACGGACCACTGCAAATCACTGCCTTCTGCTCACACACGTGCCCCAAAGACGCTTCCAGGCGTTCCTCATTCCGCTCTACCAAAGCTGCAGCTCCCAAGCCCACTGCACCCTGTGCTAAGCTGCCAGGGCCACTTGCTCCCAGGAGGGGATCCCCACCAGCGGCACAGACAGATGCCATCAGTCGCATCCATTCCCCGTGGCACAGTCAATCTGTCAGCCGCGGTGATAGCTCTGTGTTGTGATGGCTTTCGAAGCCAGCAGCTCAGCCAGCACCCAGAGCACAGCCAACGCTGCTGGATGCGGATGGAGGTCTGGGCCTGCCTTTACAGCTCTAAAGTCACGGTGGTCACATTCTGATGAGTAGAAAGCTTTCACTCCACTTTTTTGGTCTGGTTTTTCCATTTCCCCATGCCTGGCTCCTTCTCATCACAAATAAACAACTATCCATATACAGCAGTTCACATGCAAAGGCCCTGGACTCCAGCTCCCAGAAGGGAGCACTGGAAGGCAAAAACAGGGAAACAAACTGCACGAATATGATTTATCTTTTGCACAGGGGCTCCACCCTCTCTTTCAAGACCATGCATTCAGATAATGAGAAACAGGGCATTCCCACCCTTCATGCACAATCCCCTTTTTATTTCCTACGCAATAAGGAATTAAGACATGAGACTTCTCAACGACTTCCCACAAGAGCTGTCTGTGGCTCTGACTTTGATGATCCAGCTTGACTGATATTTCTCCGGCAGTGGCACTGGCATCAGGAGCCAAATGATGGATGGGCTTTACAGCTCAAACAGCCTTTGGGATAGCTGGTTGAAAATAAATGCCTGAAACTCTCAATTTATGCTTCCTCAAGTTCCTAAGCCACAAGATACTAATGGATATCTTTTTTCTTTATTGTTAGCTTTGAAACAGGAGCAAAACAAAGGTGGCGAGACTCTCAAGTAGCTGTGTTACATCCATTGCTAGAGGAAAGTAAATTACATGACTGGGAAGTGACCAAATTTTCTACCATCCCAAACTTCTGACGACATTGGTTCATACACTGCTTTTCTAGTTTACCTCCTTTATCTGAATTTTTACTCCATGTCTCCTGGGCCAGGTATTACAGCAGTGAATGCTATTGCCTACAGGTAGAAAATGAAGGTAGGACACATGGGAAGACCAATAGTTGCGCTACCACAAAAGACAAAAAGACATTGGCGTAGTCTCTGTGCATCCTGGAAAGATGCACTCTACCCACTTCAGGTGGTTGTTGGAGACACCGCAGTTGTCAGGTCAGAATTTCAGTTAAACTCATATTCTGCTAAATCTTTCTCAAGTTCTCTGTCACCAGAGGATTTGTGATCACTTGGTGGAAACTTTAAATGCAGTCAGATTGATAGGTCCCATTAAGACGCTCATCAAAAGCTACTAAAAACCTATTGATTTATGGCTACCAGCAGGAAAGTGTCGTTACAGGCAGTTATATTTTTCTTCTTCAGCTTTCAGAGGTGTTTTTGTAGAGGTTTCACTGTTTAAGTATTTAGAGCTTAATGAATACTCAAACAATTGCCTGATTTTAAGCTCTCAGGACTGCCAGTGACGACTGCGGTTGAAGATAACTTAGGAAAGGGCCCAATAGCAAGAGGTGAGCACCAAGGCTCCTACTGATAAGTGCAATTGCTTTGTGCCCTTCAGAGCTTAAATTCATGAGCAAGTTACCGCAGAATAAATGTAAATGCACTTCAGGTGACCCCAGAAACTAGCTGTGTACACAGTCTTAACCCCCAGCAAAGATAGAGTGATCTAAGTGACACAGACATGCATGTAGACAGCAGTAACTGTAGGCCAGAGCTGAGCTGAACACGGCCCCAGACGCCCTTCAAAGCCAAAAATAGGGAAGAAAATTGTTCATTTGGCTCTTCCACACTGATACAGACCTATAACCGTTTCCAGGGCAGGGACTGAGAGGGTAGTCTGAGATGTTATGTTTATGTTTTTTGACATACATGTAATTTGTACTTAACATCTTGAAGGTATAAATCTGTGTTTCCCCTCCTGGAGATCAAAAGCCGGGAGATCCTGAGCACAAGCAGACAGCAAAACTAAGCTATGTCTCAACACCTGAGAAATGTTGTGACTGACATGCAATTGTGTTTTATCAAGGACATCCAACCTGCTTTCTCATTGTAAAAGCAGCAGGACTATGTTTTTAAGAAGGAGCCAGTATCGACTTTCTTTTTACTTGAGGACTTTCCCAATCATTGTACAACCACAGAGTAAACAGATGTACCAGGGTGAATTCGGGTAAAGAGTGACTCAGGATTTCTGAGGCAGCATCAAGAGCAAACAAGACCTTTGAGATGAATTACTGACTGCCTCAAAGTGAAACAGCACTGACAGATACACTGTCTGTCACAGGGCAGTCACCTTTTTCTCTTTAGAGGTGATTCTTCCTGGACATCAGACCTACGAAAGTGGCGCTTTCCACCATTTTCTCCCAATACATAAGGGAGATAATCCACATGTATGGTCATAGCATGTGCCCTGTTGTCTCTGGGAATTGTTGTCCAATTTCAACTGGAATTAGAACACGAAGAGATGACACCAACACACGAAGTTCCTCTGAATTTTGAGAAAACTGGGTGTCAAACAGAGCAGAATGTCTCTGCTGGTGTCCCTACTAGGGGAAGGGCTGATAAACTGAGCTCTCCCTTGACCCTGGAGAACGCCCAGAAGGACATGTCAGAATGCAGATCTGACTTCTACTGCTGCTTGTGAAACTGTTGATTTCTTCCCCCATCACTCTGTGATGCAACCCGATGTTCTTCAAGCAGTTGGGCTCCTGTCTTGTAGGACCCTTCCTGCTCCCGACCACTTTTGCCAGGCTTGCTAGGCTTGGACTTTAAAGATACTCTGCCTTTATCCATAGCTTGAGGGTGGCTGTGGATTCATAGTTTCAACTCCGTGGTTTTCTTCTCAGAAAACGCAGTGGTTCCTGAAAACCTCTGCTGGCTTTTGGAGCCCAAACTCTACCAGCTTTCAAAGGGGACTTTTCCTCTTCAGTGCTTGCGGTGCCTGAAACCTTCTCAAGTCAGTTTGTTCCTGTAAATGCTTCGAGACTCTTCCAGCTCTGAGCTCTCATCTTTGGGATCTCTTTGGAGGCAGGTCTGGAGGATGCCCAGCTAACAGCCCACTTGCCTGCCACACTGGGCAATCTGATTCAAGGCCTGACTGTGCAGGAAGCTGAGTTCTGATTTCGGTATGCCCGCAGAACGACTCACGTCTCTATCCGTGAGAGAAATTCTTAAACCTTTGCTCACAGTGAGCAGCAGCTGATGCTCTTAATCATCACAGAGAAGAAAGGGGAGGGATGGAAAAATGTCTGCCTCCCAGCTCTCTTACTGAGGCTTTAGGATGAGACCTTTCCTCAGTGGTGGCTGGTTCTCCTCCAACTTTCTACATTGTTCCTTTGAAGCATCCTACTCTTAGATCCTGTTGAAAACAAGGTAATGGTAGTCTTAGCAGGCAAGTTATTACGGTCTTCCCCAAGCAACTAAGAAAACTGCAGACAAGCCAAGTGAGAATCCTTCCCATATCTATTATGAAATGACCCTCTGAGCCTGGAAATACTGAAACAGCCTAACAGTAGAACAGAGTACCAGCGCAATATCAAAGCTTCTAAAACAGAAGTTCCCCAGATTTTCCAGTCCTCTCTTCTTGTTCAAAGACTACTCCTCCATCAAAGCTCAAACCCTCGTAGGACCAACAGATCATGTGACAGGCATCAGAGGATTATTAATTTGAAAGAAATGGGTGGAAAGTGTGTAAAGCACGCCCAATCTTTGAACTGGGTACTTTAGAAGATCATTGCAAAATAAAAGACAACTGCACATTCATTTCTCTTTAGAAAGAACATATTGCACAAAGCCACAAAAGTTACATGACCTTCATGTGAAGGAGAACAGAAAGACCAATCTTCACTCATTGTAAATTGACTTGGAAAGGCAACAAAGCGATGCCAGTTTTCACCAGCTGAAGATACGACCAAGTGTCTGCAGTACACTGAAGACAAAACTATAAGGCCTATTCATTGTGAATGCTTCTGGGCATATGTTAATCAGTGAGAAATTCCTTTCCAGAGATGATTATGGTGCAAATAGAAGTCTGTGAATTTGGCCTATTATGAAGACTGTGCTTTTCTCTAAAGCATGCAGTGGAGGGCGGGATCTATTAACATCATCTGGCTGCAGGAAAGCCTACTGTCTCATAGTTGTTTCTGTCTGATAGCTCGCATTTAACCTGCAACATCACCTGTACTGTGTCCTCTCCAAATCTGTGTCCAGAAGACAGGCCAACAGCAGAACAAACATTTTTCCCACTGACACTGAGTGGTCTGTCAGCATTCAGCAACACAAGAGGGATCCATGCCTCGTCCCCATTCTGGCATCTCATGGGAGAGACACAAATCAACACCTCTGAACTGAAGGTTGCCGTTAATGCGCCCTTAAAGGATCATGACACTGGCCATCAGCCTAGAGGCCATGGCACAATCGGTGCTTTAGTTAGGTTCATTTCATTCTAAAAGTGAAAGAGGATGTTCTGTATTTTCTACAGCTACATAGAGGCCTGAAAGAGGAACTTTATTTTTGTTGAAAAGCCCTGCTGCTCCTGTTGTGTAGCTGATGGCAAAGGAATGAATGGTGAACATCCATACCGTCCCAGTCCGTACCACTCGCATTCCTAAAACACCCCAGAACTTGGTGGCATCACCACTGAGGTCATATCCAGCATTTTCCACTCTAAGACCATTAAAGAACTTTATACTGGAGACACTAATGCTGGTCTCATGTTTACTGACAGAGAAATGAAGATACAAAAAAACACATGTATGGCCAGTAGACAACTACACAGCAGCTAAAACAGGAATAAAAAAAGTTCAACCATGGGGACATCTGGCTTGTCAGCCATCTACCTGAGACAATGCAGAGCTAAGACTTCCAAACAACACTGACAATCTTAAGCAGGATGAGCATATGAAATCATCTTTCTTGGCAAGAAAGTAGTGCTGACCTGGTCCCATACAATTGCACATGAGAGAGCTCTGATTCCCTCTAGTTTTGATAAGGAAATTGTAAGCAAGGAGATATTTCATAACCAGAATTACCAGCACTCAAACATTCAGCAAGGGATAGTCATAACCTCAAAAGGAAACAGATTTATAGAATTTCCTTTTCATATAATACAAGTAAATAGTACAGCTCCTCACACTTACAGACGTATCGGGCGTGGTGGGACAGAGGGCCTTCTGTCCCTAATTCTTAGGTGTGTTGAATATTGACTAAGGCAGGATGCTGTGTTACACAGACCCAACCAAACAACATTTCAAAACAGGTTTTTTTTTTCCCCCTGAAACTGAAAAAAAGGTCTCATGCAGGAGTTTGGCTTACTTAATGAAAAATATCTTGGTCTGTCTGAAAAAAATCAGCTCTTGACAGCCTGACCTTCAAGAGAAGGCTGCTCTGTTGTTACGGAGCTGACATGATACTTGATGTTCTCCAAGGCAGGAGAGCACGAGTCCTTCCATGTGCCTGACCTCTGCTCCCTCCCTTCATGCTGGACTTCCCAGTTGGGTTCAGAGGTCTTTATCCCTTTATTTTCATTGCAAATCCCTCAAATATTTTGTGTGCGCACAACTCTTGATGACAATTTCTTGGTGAAGTACCGCCACTTATGTAGACGTCTTGTTTTATTAGTTTTATTACCCTGAAGTGTAAGGGCTTGTGGTGTGGATTGGAGGGAGCTGCTTACCTGGACAGCTGAAATATGTAGCATGGTATGATGTTCCATCTCTCTGAGCTCCTGTGCTGCATCTTCATATCTGCACCAACAACAGGCAACTACCGAATTTTGGATGGTATTGACTTAGGTGTCCTTCAGATCCTAAATTACTTATTCCTTTCCAAAGGTTCACAAGATGAGAGATCTAAAACACAGAAAGAAGAAAAAAAATAAATTTAAAAGGCATGCTAACTAACTGATCGACATGCACTCATCCCCCACTGCCCAGCCACAATTATCCATTTATTTTGTTACGGGCCGCATTTTTAGTCTTTGCCAACAGTTTCAATAATGTAAAGGGGGCAGCTTGGAAAATGAGTCAGACCATTGTGTCGCCCTGTCATCTTCCCCAGTGGTTGGCTGTAAGCAGCCAACATGGTGGCACTGTGCTTCAGGGGACCTGCCGGCTGGCCCCTCTGGTTTCCACTTTCTGACAGGCAGGCTAGCATTGGCACAGGCTGCAGAGGGCCTCACACAGTAACTTACTGTGCCCCTTAAAAAGGAAAATCCTAAAAGGATCTCTAGCCATAGGGAAAATGGCCATAAAAAGCATTTTAACAAGTTCTCCATGGAAAGATAACTTCTTGGCATGTGCTGCTCCAATTTAGATCAGTGTTATGATGCCATAGAAATAGAAGAAAATGGATATTTTTTCTGCAGGAGTTCAGCAGGAATTGAGGCAAACCTACCACCCCCTAACCTCACAGAAGAAGATGAGCCTCAAAGTCCAATACTGGACTCAAAAGTCAACTTTGTTGACTCCTGCTTTGTGTCTGCCCATTTCCATTGGCTCCACTGGACCCGTTCCCAATTTACTCTTTTCTCTTTAGTTTACAAGTTTATTAGCAGCAGACTGAAAGAAGAAAAGGCCATTACTTTGTTAAAAAAATGGTCTGAACTCCTTCTGCATACTGTGATGCCAAACTTCCCAAACTCCAGCAGAATTCATAGGATGGCAAATCTGTAGTTAAGATAACCCCCACCCAAATCTTGACTCCAACATCTGCACAAGAGCACTGGGTGCTCTAAACAACTTTGACACTACCTGCGCTGCCGAAGGGATCCCAACAGCCATGTCCCAGCAGCTGAGCGCACTCCTCTGGGGTCAGAGTACTGCAGGGAGGTCCTTCTTGTGTTTCTGCAGCAGGACGAGCAGGGAAACAGACAATAAAAGCCCCCAGCTGCACGTCCACAGGCGTGTGCTGTAGCATACAGTGCATCCATGGTCTAGAAGGCTATTTTAAGTCAGAAACAGTAAATCACAGCTAGTGGGGTGAGAAAGACGTGAAGCCTGGAGGGCTCTGTAAAACACAAAGGTGGAGGACAGATCCCTGAAGAACTGTAAAGTGCAGATCTGGCTACAGGTAACACTAGCTACCACATACCTAGGTTATACATCAAAAGCCCTTAGACACTTAAGGAGGACTGCCAAAATCAGGACAGAGTTCACAGCAGTTGAACCTTTGCACCTCTGAGTCCATGGGCTCTGCCCCAGGGAGCTGAACTTGGATGCCCCTAAAGCAGAAAGAAAAAGAAGGCTTGGCTGGGTGGATACTGCATTGACAGCCTAAGCCCTGGGCAGCAAGAGCAGCAGTGAGCAGCAACTCAACAAAGCGAGCCTTTTACACCTGCACCTGCTGTTAGGATCACCCCAAGGTACCAAAAGAAGAATCTCCAGAGTGCTCATGGCATGAGGTCCCAAGTCATGCCAGTCACTGGGTCCCATGAAAGGAACATGAGCTCCCCTGGAGACAACCCCGCCGGTGCTCACGCAATGCTGAGCAGTACAGCTCTCTGAGCAGCACATCCCAGTATGACACTGTGGTGTGCACCACCGAGCCCCAATTGAATGGGACTACACAGAGTAAGGAAGACCCTGTAAAGTTGCTGGATGCTTCCTCCTTACCACTCATCCAGACTCACACCAGCTAGAGAGCGGAGTCAAGTACAGATTTGTATGTGCTCGTGAAAAAGGTGCACTTGGATCCAGCAGGTTGGCTTTCCCAAAACCAGGGCTTCTCCCACCTACCCTACACAAGGCCAACGCACACAGGTGGCATGCCTTAGTGATCATGCTGTAGAAATTAAACCAACTCAGCTACAAACAATACTACAGCCCCATGACAGCCTCAGCCTTTCGTGTTCCCCCGGCCTTCAGGAAGGCTGTGAGCCCAGGAGCCACCGGCCTGTCTCACATCCACATCTGGCCTCTCTGCTCACCAGGACTTGCCTTGGCTTCTAAGTCATCACACCCTGAAAGTAACCATTTCACTAAGGTAGCCCAGCTGATTTCCAAAGACAACACAAAAAGAAGCTAGATCAGAAGAAGGCGGCAGGCATTAGAGGAGGGGGAAAAAAGAAGAAAAAAAGAGAAGAAAGGGAAATATGGAACAGAGCAATTTTCTGCTCTCCATTCATGTTGTGTTCTCACACACTTCACGTGTTCCCCTCTACAGCCCCCACATCACAGAGTGCAGAAATCAGGCTGCCATTTCACATAGCGCTCAAGCACATGCATTGCTGAACGAGGAAAGGGCTGAGTCTGTAACTAAGTGCCTTGCAGCCAGCCCTTTACCCCTCTTGCCCACCCTCCTCTTCTATACAACCTGATCAGGGGCAGGGACTCTGATGCCCACCGTAACTAAGCCCTTCTCTTACTTGGTCCCTAGGAACTGTCATAATAAACTCAATGAATAACGGATGCGTTGCTTAACTGAGACTATGAACCAGCTTGTAAAGAATTCACTAAAAGTCTCGGTCTTGCATTGCAAAAAGGAATGTGAAATCCAAGAGTAGTATCATTAGTAGCGTGGCCCAGTCATGCCTGTACTCCTGGTTTCTCCAAGTCAACAGAACTCATTGAGCATGAGCGAAAATGACAGGATCAGACCTAGGGCATTAGTGTCTTCCTTCCTCATTAGGTCACTGAAAACTCTGTGTTCCCACAAGTCTCGCTATTTACAAAAGTGCTCCAACCAAATGCTTTGGGTGGGTGGGAGCACCACGCATACGCTAAAAAAAAATAAAAAAAAAATCACGGTGCTTGGTGGCTATGGAGAAGTTCCTCTGAAGACCACGCTCAGAGCAAATGTGGCAATGAGTGGCACAGAGACAGGCTGTGTGCTGGTTGCATTTTCTCAGAGCATCTGCACAGAAGGCCAAAATGAAAGCAGCGATAAAAAAATCACATCAGCCAGGTAATACTTTAAGAATCGTATTTCCTGTATAGTTACCACTGAAAAGTGCCAGGGAAATATGGTCTTCAAATGAAAGAGTTCCCAAACAGAATCTGTCCGAGGCAGTACAATATGTTTACTTTAAGCCATTTTTTTAATGAATAACATTCAGTAACCAAATAGAGTCAGAGATTAATCATCACACAGATGCTATGCCTCCCTGTTAAGATAAGATGATTATTAAAGGATAAACCACAAAGCTACCTTTCATTTGGAAAGGGGTCTTCTTCCCGTCTACTTTCAGATTAATATCAAAGTATAACTTTTTCCAGATCAGAGAGCACTGTGTTCTTCTCTCTTTTTAAATACCACAAATCTATCTAGAAAAGAAAACGGAGGATAACTGTACTCTGATTTTTGTATTTCAAGTCAAAGGCTACATACTCAATTCCTTCCCTGTTTCTGAACTCAACTCTGCCAGCACAACTCTTATTGGGCAACATGTCTTTTGAAGTCTCGCAGCAGGACAACAGTCTACTCAGTGTGGGCAAAGGTGACGCGATATGTCCCGTACTCTTCTTCCCAAGTTTTCAGACAGTCTCTAAAAGCCATTCTGTTGCTAACAAACAGATTGTGACTCACCGGGACATTCAAAATTACATTCCTGTAATTTCCATTTTTACTTCACTCATTCAAATCCAGCCCGTTGTGGCTTGCCCGGCTTCTGTTTGGCAAATACTCACTAGCTGGCCTCACATGGCAGTAGAGTACGTTTGAACATCGGCTCGAAATGAGATCTAGCCAGGACAGGGTTAGAATAGACCGGTTTCCATAGATGACAAAAAGCAAAATGAAGAAATCCAAATGAAGAAAGGATGTGAAATAACAGTGTCTCCTCAATACCACTAACACAGTGGTATTAATGAAAAGCAAGAGGTCAAGCCCAACAAGGGTGATCACAAAGAAGAGCCCAAGCTGAGTAGCAGCCAGCCTGAGACTTCCCAGAAAATACATCGCCAATTTGTGTCATCACAACATCAGCGCGTTATCAAAAGCAGCTTATATAGTTACTCTCGGAGCTGTGAAGTCATGGTGCTAATTATTTTGGCTAGTCATGTGAGCACTACACAGAAAAGACTTTAACTGCCATCATATCAGATAACTACCTTTCATGCTAGCCTTTCATGCTGGGTGGTTCTTCGATTTCGATCTCCTGCATCTAGATTACCCTCTGTGCAACCCCAGAGCACTGGGCCTGTACCAGCACCCTGCAAAAAGCACTGGATGCAACCACTGCTCTTCCCAGCTGGGGACAGGGAGGACTCACTCAGCAGCTGCCCGAGCTGGGCCATGGCTTTGGTACTCAACATGCAACAAGCTCTAACTTAAGGTCCCATATTTTATTCCAAATTTTGTGATATTTGGACTCCAAAAACATCAGCTGACCGCTCAAGAGGATGCCATGGGGCCCAGACAGTCTTCCCCAACTTGCAAACTGCTTTAGGACAAAAGAAGAGGAAGACAGGCATTTCTAGGGCTGGTTGGGAGCTAAGATGTCAATATTTTGTCTGGTGTCTACTCTGCAACTCATACAATTATTGATCGCAATAACTGAATATAGGGCTTTTTAAGAAGAGACCCCCTTCAGCGATTTTACATTTATAGGAAGGTTTAGGAACTACATTACTCTTAGAACATAGTTAAGATGTTTTATTAATTATTTCCTCCAAGGTGATTACACGGCTCTACCCAAAGGAATGCTCATACTTTACTACCACGATTGACATGCAAACTTTGCCAGCTTCACACAGCAGCTTTCACTGGGCAGTCGGGTGAAAGAAAAGGCAACATATTTCACCTTCCCTGCGGTAACACCAATCCTAACTACCACCTTTGAGCTGACGGGACTGACTTGAGCCAAGCAATGATCACTGTTTTTCCTCACCAGCCTGACTCTGTCCCAAAGTAGCCCTGCAGAAATTTAATTACCTCAATACCTACTCAGCTTTCCCCTCCATATAAATGCCCCAGGAAAGTCTTATCTAGAGGACCATAGTCCTGAAACTCCTTGCAGACATACCCCTCAATTAACATGCTCAGGTGCATTGCTGAATCTACAGGCAGAAGAGACAGAGGAGAAACCAAAATGGTGCTAAAATACCTGCTCTTGAAGAAATAAATAGCTCAGAATTCAGAAGTGATTTGCAGAATGAGAAAGGCCATAGATTTCTGTTCATGAAGATGCTGAAAATATTAAAGAAATTATTTTAATGAAACAACTGGATTTTAAAGGAATCTTTGTGGCGCTGACGCAACTGTATTTTAAAGTAATCTTTGTGGAGCTGAAACAGTCCAGATAACAACATGCTCAGCTTAATTTAATTTTCCTAGGACCCTGATGAGTTATATTCTCAAGTAAAGAAGTTGTCTGGGTATCTGCTTGGTTTTATTTGTCCTGTAGGTTCCCCGAAGAACATTGCCTAAATGTCTGAGGGTCTTAGCACTTCATCATTTTCTACAGTAATACTTACCTGCCTGGCTTTCTAATCCAAATGGCAGTCATGAAGCAGGTTCTCTAGCATCCATTTGCAATTTCTCCAGAGCAAACACACCAGAAGCTGCTTAATGTTCTCCCTCTACCTATCACACACTCTCAGCTACACTTTACATTACAGTAAATGTTATGTTTACATAATATATCCTTTATGTTACAGATTACGTTACTGGTACAGCCTGCCCAGGACCTTTCAGCATCCTGGTCTGTTCTCTATTGCACGCAACTTGGCAAAGTTTTAGCTCCTCGTGTTGCAATTTTTCAAAACAGGCAGCTACCTCAAACTGGATTTTTAAGCTATTTCTAAGATTGTATCTAAGGAAATAGATGTTTTTCAAGCCTAACCCCCTCTCCCATGCCACCCAAACTAGACAAGCACTGAGACAAGCACGAGCACTGAGAACCACTCACATCTGTACGATTCGGAAAAAGATTTGAGATTTGGGAGCGTTCTGAGGTTTGCCTGAGGCACGCAGCTCTAATGGGTTGCCATTTTCCCTGCTTTCCTTACTCTTCTTGTTGCATATTTTGTTTTCCCTTCTCTAAACGAGATAGATGAGAGGAAATATAATCTGTTCCAATGATCAACTGACAAAGTTTGGGATTTTTGGAAAGGATCCAATGAGTTCTGAAGAACCTAAAAATACTCCATACATTGGCATCATCCTCCTCCTCATGAAGCTGTACCTGTAATGGAGAGGAATCATAGAATGGTTTGGGTTGGAAGGGACCTTTAAAGATCATCTAGTCCAACCCTCCTGCCATGGGCAGAGATATCTTTCAGGTTGCTCAAAGTCCCAGATGAACAAATAAATCTAATAAAGCAATTGGTAAACTGAACCTCTTCTATACGGTTTTATGCTGCTCTGCAGATGCAGAGTCTGACCTGACTTATCAGCCAGTCTCTGTCCTGTCCTCAACAGTGCCAACTGTGCACTGGTTTACTTGACTGGATTTAAAAATAAAATAATAATTAAAGAAAAGAAAAGAAACACACACCCCTGTAGACTTCTAGGAGTTGTTAATACTCATTTTAAGCTGTGACCTAAGATCTGAACCTAGATATTCAGAAGATATTCACCTTTTAAGCCACAGTTTCCAGTTCCCTGCTTACGGCTCATTCCTTAACACAAATACAATTTGACGGTATCTGGTGCATAAATCAACGATGTGGCTAAAATCTCAGTCAACTCTTCTCAGAATAAATGTTGCCATTTAAAATGTGGCAAGCAAGCTGTAAAGGGAAAGGAAAGAAATGTCACTTGCAACCCAAGTGATTCTGTTAACAAGCTGAGTTCCTGCTTCAGGTTTTTGTCTGATAAAGCCGCTTATCTGACTGTATGAAAGGTCATAAGTAGTTGTTGGAACAGCAGAAAGTCCACGCAAGGCTTTTTTGCCATCCTGCAACTTTTGTTTAAACTTTTAGTTGAATCATTATTTCAGTTCCTGGTGCTGAGTCATTTCATCTGCCTTGCATACGAACACACGCAAAGCAGCTCTGTACTATGGAGCAGGCACGGAACAAGCAGCCTTGATTTTCCAGGAGTGTGTATTTCCCTGCATGTGAAAATGCAACGAACTGGCTCCAGTTGTTTCAAGGCGTTTGCGCGGGGCTGCACAACTCTAGGTGAGAACACTGCATTCCTCGTCAAACCTCATCCCAGCAGATCCCAAGGAAAAACCCGGGCCTTGATCTCAGTCCCACAGTGCAGATGGAGCCTCCGAGGAGGGACCTTGCGTAAGATACGTTGCTACAAGGAAAAGTGTTTAGATAAGACTAACAACTTCCAAAGGTGTGGAGACTCAGTACCAGTATTTTGTGCTAAAATCCTGTACTCGTGGCTCATCTGTGAATGTCCTTTTATACAGCTCAAGTAACTAATGAATTAAAAGAGGTATCAGCTCTCTGAATGCTGTTTCTACAGCTGCCTTTGTATGGTATGCGCATGCCATTTGTTGAAATATAAACCACCACAAGAGTTACTAAAATATTTTTTCCCCACTCACGCTCCCTCCCCCTTCTTTATTTCAAGTCTATGTAAACCCTTTTGCTAAAGATCCAGATTCTCCCACTGAAAGCAAGTGCCACTTGTCTGGAAATAGATCTTTTCTCTGCCTCAAAAAGCACCCAGAGCAGATGGCCAGGGACAAGATGCTCTGGTATCACAAGCTCACGCTGTCTCTCTGATTACACATCAGAGGAATGGTCGGAGTGACGCATTAACTACTACAGGGTTCGTTATTGAAGGGACCAACATCTGGCTGAAGTGGAGAAGAGAATAATTCACACCAATATTGGGGATGACAAAGTGGATCTGAGTTTAAAATCTCGTAATGCTCAGATTCAGTGCCAGGCCAGAGCAGAACAGAGTGCCCCCAGAAAATACTGTCCAGGAGAGCTGACCAGAAACAGGTAATCCAAACTAACAGTAAAACTCTGCAAGTCTTTCTAAAAAAATGGAAAAAAAGGCCCTTTTAAAAGTTCAAGAGCTGCAGTTCTCATTTCAGAGGATACAGGGCTGCTTGCATCAAACTTTATTTTTACAGAGCGTGAATCATTTCTCACTCGAAGGGAGCTGGGATCATTCTGCTGTTGGTATCTCTGCCACCAGCAATGCTAAAAATACAAAAAGCTCTGAAGTCAGCTCCGGCGTGTTGTCAGCTCTGGACCTTTCTACATGGTCGCTGTGTCTCTTGCATCTACTGACAAAGAGCAGGAGCAGGTGCTGACACCTTTCAGGTCAGCTTGTTCAAGAGTGCAGGACTGGGCCCACTCTGCACGCACACACTCAACAAAAGCTCTTGCTTGTCCATTGATCCTCAATAGTAAATATTTGATTTTTCCTCACGTTCTGACAAAGAACGGCAGCCTATAATTATAACTAATACCATAAAGGTTGCTGTGCTGTCACTGACTTTTGCTCTCAGCCATGCTTGAGAACTGATGGACCGTACGTACCATTGCCTTCACTGCACTGAACTGGTTGCTTAGTTCACGCCCAGCTCAAGAAGTCAGGCAGTTGCGACTTTTCCCTTTGAAAATGATGACGCATGAACCAGAAAGCAGCAGAATATCTTTTTCCAAAACACGTCTTTTTCTACTTTAATTTGCAGCAACAACTCAAGAATGTACGTTATCCAAGTTTGTCTACCAAGTCACAGCTAGAGAGCAAGCTAGTAATGAGCCCTTCGTTTTAATTTATTATTTACATATCCTTTAACATCCACCCCCTCCGGAAGAGAAATTATCTTGCAACATATGAAGATAGCTGTGCTAATTATGATTTCAGTTGCCATGAAACAGTCTTCAAATGTGGTCCCTCCCCATCTTGTTATAAACAAGGTCTTGGGGTGTGGTTTGCTCAACACGGAGCAATATCTGCAGCTTAACTAACCGTGTGCGTTTTCACATACAGTGCAATTGTGCAACCGCGTGCCACTAGCTGCTGTAGAGGCCAGAACTGTTTTTTGCACCAACTTAGACAAATTTACAAAGTCCACTGGATATAGCCTCTGGTGGAAAAGAGAAGTGTGTTCAGGTAGAAATTGCTCTGAACTCCTCCTGGATCTGGTTGCACAGCTGGAATTTGGGAGCTGGGCTCTGGTCTCACCTCCTTTGGCCATTGTAACAAGCCGGCTGTAAGTCGGGCTTCCTACCAGGTTTGATCTGGTAGCAGACTGATAGGGTGGCCTGTTTGTTCTCATCCTCACTTCCACGATAAGTGCTTTGTCTAGGGGAAATGAAAAAAAGAGAAGGCACTTTGTAGTGCTGCTTTGAAAAAGCTGTAGTTTGTTTGAACGTGGGTTCAGGACTCACATTTTGTCCGGTTTACACAAGATAATATTTCATTCAGTGGCATGGGAATCTCATCTCATTTCCCTTGGCAGAGTTGCTCTTTTGTGTCTTGTCTCTAAGTAGGTGATAAGCTGATATTTGGAAGTATAAGGGTATACTCTGTATATTAACAGGAGTTTTGATACCCAAATGAACTTCAGCTCGGCATGATCTATAAGCAAGAATTTGTCTGGCATCATGGAAACAAAGCCAGGACAGAACACGTGTCTCTCAGAAGGCAAGGTATACGACCCTGCCAGTATTTTCACTTGCCCAACAAAGCAATGGAAAGATAGAGAAAAGATGGTCTCAAATTCATTACTGATACACCACCCTTCTTCCAAATGGAAAAGGAGGCTTCTTTTCACCGTGCACCAAGCCTGGCCTCCAGCAGAACAACCCAAGTCCTGCCTTGGAGGCCACGGTGACACCAAGCCCAACTTCCACAGGAGAATGGGGCAAAGAGCTGCTGTCCCAGTAATGGCCATTTAGAAGAGCAAAACTATTTTGTTCAACTCCAAACTAGCATTTTTGTTTTGTTCTTTGCATAGAGCAGATTTGGAGAGTAAACACTCAAGTTGACCCAAAGCAGTGTCACTGTTCGTTAGCGACCAAGAGTTTTAAACCCAACAATTCCTACAGTGCTAACAGTAAGTCAAGATACACTTGTTATGATAAGGTTAAAAGAAAATGCTACCTGGGCTATGGAGATTGCTGGCCAAGACACAGAGGGCTCTTGTAGCTCTGCTGTCAGTTGCGCTGATGTATACAGGATTTGCTGCAGAGCTTTGCTCAGTGGAGATAAACCACTTGCTCTCTATGCCCAGCATTCAGACTCCTAAGTGCACTGCCCTCCTTTTTGTCCCTTGTCTTTGTAAAGATTTATATAATAAATTTTGTTGGATCACTTCAACACTGAGTTATGTTCTGCAATAATTGTGAAATCCCTGCGTGGTAGGTTAAACATAACAAAGAAATCACTGCTAAAGGCCTGCTATATATCTTGCCTGATGCCCTGTACACCACACATGGTGTTTATTCCCAGTGTAACTATGACAAGCCCAAGGGAGTTTCATCTTGGAAGAATTTTTGCAACAAGGCTCACCTCAGTGAGGGGGAAAAAAAAAAAGACAATTATCCTTCCCTGCTACCCCCCAAGTAAAACCAAACCAAAACACGTGGCTTAGGGCCAATGCAGGGCTCTCCCAACCTTCGAGCTAAAGATTACAATATTTTAAAAGCAAACAACTCTTTGGTTTCTGTATTTCTCCATCACCTTCCAGACAGATAATGAAGCAAAAAAATGGAAGGACTGCAAATACAAATGCTACAGGCTTCTCCTTATATCTGTCCTTCACAGCCATCTGCTTCATCCTCCACACACCCCCTTTTTTTAAGATAAAATCCTATCTTCAAAGCTACCTCTTTAAACCTTTACCAACCACCTCATTATTGTTGTTCTATTTTTCTAGACAAATACTCAGGACTCAATCACCTGCCTTTAGGTGCAGGTGAGTCAACTCTCATGTGTAAAACACCTTCAAGGGGTGTGAGGCACTTTGAGTTTTTCTAACTAGGGTCCAAGTAGGGAGGATGGGGAACTGGACTCTGGGGCATAACAAAGCCCAGGGCTGCGGGCTATCTGCTCCTGGAGCAAGAGCAATACCCTGGCACTGCGGAGGTGTCTGATCCGAGCTGGGTCAGGTACCCTAAAGGAGCAACCTGGTCTAGTGGAAGGTGTCCCTGCCCATGGCAAGGGGGCTGGAACAAGATGATCTTGAAGGTCCCTTCCAACCCAAACCATTCTATGAAAGCTGAGACTTCCAGTGTCTCTTCTCCCCTTGTCGAGACAGTGCACGAGCACTGGTGGTGGGGACAGTGATGCTCTAATTACCTTAGAGCTTGGTCCCGGGATGCAGGACTCGCTCCACAAAGAGAATACAGCCAGGATCATTAATAACCAAACAGCCAGAGCTCTGCTGTACATTTTCAGCAGATACTGCATGAGATGAACTCACATCCCAAACACCTGGCTGTGGTCCATTTTGGTTGTGAGAAAAGGGTTGCTGTTTCCCAAACCCCACTTCCTTGCAAAGTATGGGCTTTTCCTGCTCCAGGGATACCCCCTGCTAAGCTGTGAGCCCCCAGAGCCATCAGTCTGAAGTGCACAGTGACCGCAGAGGAGCTGACAATTGCATGCTGCTATTGCTATATGATTCAATCACTTGTGTATTTAATAGCAGTCAACTCTGCATTTATATTCAAGATAGAGATACAGTCCCACGTTAACAGCAGCAGCATCTCCTAAAATGGGTTTTCAAGAAAAGCTTTACTATCAGGTCCTGAATTCATTCAGATCAGCACAGTCCATTAACGCCAGCAGAGGTTCAGCTCATACCAGTCAGGGACAAGAGCAATTGCTATTAAACTTGCAACGCTCTGGGTCTGCGTTTGAACAGGCCTGATTGTGCCCAAACTACTAAGTGCTTCTAGAAGGCTGACGGACTTATGTTATTGATTGGGATGATGTGGCTGCCAACAGAGAGGCTGCATAGAGCATTTCAAGGCCCAATTTTGTGGCAACACTAAGATGCATTGTCCTGTAAAAGCCTCGGAAAAAGGTTGTGATCAGAGCTTTATTAAAGTTGGAATCAGTCCCCTCCTAGAAACGCTACCAAAACCGCCTCCATAAGGCTTCTTAGGTAGGTCTTGCTGCTCTTGCCTTCACTTCCTATTGCTTGGGACTGGCTTTTCTCCTCCAAATTTTATCGACTTGCCCATATCCTTCTCATCCCTCTTGCAGCCTCCAGCATCCCAGCCTCCTTAGCCCTCTCCATCCCCACCGCCTCCTCATGGTAAGGACAGACCTCCAGCATAGACCACAAACACCCAAGCCCAGTGGGTACCAGCCTGGCCCCCCAGCATCTGGGGACTGCTGGCACAGGCTATAGGGCATGTCCACCATGCTTATGAATTATCTCCTTGCAGTTTCATTATCAAAATTGGAAAAAGCTTATTTATTGCTTTCCTGAGTTTTCCTAGAGGGCTGATTCTTTGCTGTTGTTCTTAAAGAATAGAGGTACATTTGAGATTTCCTTGAGTCTGACACTAGAAGGTATATAATAATACAGATTAACATTATGTTCCTTCTTTTGGGATGCCCTGGCCCTTTACAAACTGCACAAGCATAACAAAACAACACAATAAAACATGCAAGCATGTTAATTGAAATATCTATCATTAAAATTTACGTGCCTAGGTACTTCCCACCAATAGTCTGCAGTATAAACTAGTGAAATCAGGCTAGTACCATGGAATAAACACTACTTTTAACTTTGCAGTTAAACTAAGAGGAAATAGGAGGAGAGAGGGCCAAGCCCCTCCTGGTGTAATCAGGTGCAAAGCCATTCATGCGGTGGCTTCACACCTGTTTACAAAGTTCAGCTGTGACCCAGCTCCTCAGTGTGCATCGAATCAACTTCAGCTTTGTGGAAAAGAGGAGCAATGCTCCAGTCTCTGAGGCTCAGCAGATTTTGGCCCTGCCTAATTCTGTAGGAAACAGCTTTGCAGTTAGGACTGCTGGCTGACAGATTTCTACACAGTCTTGGGCACTGTCAGCTGGTGTAATATCTTAACTAAGCTGGATGGAGAGGTCTCAAAGGTATTGCATATCACATGAATACACCAAATCTAGTCCTCTATTAAGGAATCATATGCTATAATGCAAATAGGTCCTTGCTCCCAGCAGGGAGCAGTTACACTGCAGTCCTTCGGCCAAGCAGGAACAGCAGAAGGGACCTAGATAATGATTATGGAAAAGCACAGGTCAAAACCACCCAAGTGCCTGACTGCTGGGGCTTGAAGCCACCACTGCTCCCACTGGCACTCCCCTGCATACCTTGATGAATCCTGTTTCTTGTTCAGACATACAAAAGGTTGCTGTGAAAATAATACTCCAGGTCACAGCAGATCACTTGGCACTGAAAAACGCTTGTATTCAATTGTTCTTCAGTTCTGTTAGCCTTTTGGCCACCTTCCTAAATTTGACAGACACGTCCATCATGTAAAATCAATTCTGGATATATTTTTTTTAAATGTCTTTATATGAACATTCTGCATTTTAGAAGGCAGATGAGAGCAGGGTAACGAGGGGCTAACATATCCCAGTGGAGTTACAGAGAAAGAGGTTAGCAAATGCCTGTGCTGCTGCTGTCACAGCAGTGTTGCTGTAGCCACAATGGTCTAAGGATGGTTAAACAATTAACATCTCCCTAATATTTAGCAGCTTCTATTTCAGACCTGAAAAGGTCTCCAGGGCCATTTCTTGTCAGCTTTATTCCCAGCTCTAGCAGCTGGTTTATTCTGATATATTCTTCATGGAAACCTCATCTTGCTGGCGGTATTAGAGACAGGCATCTGTTTCACTATTTCCAACATCTTGCATTTCATGTACAACATTTACAAGGCACAAAACCCAGTTTACCATAGAATTATATAATTCTATGATAAACTGTGTTTTGTGCCTTCTGGCATCTGTCATCCTGGACAACTTCTCCCAAAAGTTACACAACTGGAATAGCAGCCAACAAGGATGATGAACTTCCAGCTGGAATGTAACTACACAAGTCCCACACCTGAGCCTGTCTCCACCACAACAAGGACATCACCTCCAACAGGAACAAGGTGTTTGCCAGTGCTGGCTCCTCCTTTGGTCCTGCATCCAAACATTTGAGATTTCATTATAAGGTCTGGGAATGGGGATCATGTCACTATGTGAGAAACCCCAGGTTCCATTCATTTGGTTAGAAAGAAAAACCAAAAAAACCCCTCATATCCAGATTTTTGATTGCCAGAGGCCTTCAGCACTGCAGGTCTCGATTAACAGCTGTCCATCAGACACACCAGTTTGCTCTGCTTTCTGAATGAGCCGTGCATGCAACACTGTCAAAGCTATTCAAAGCTATTCGTGGGGAAGGGGGTGGCAGATACAGCCTGTGGGACAAACAGAAACGCCTGCCCTGCTCAAGCCTGTCTCAGAAGCCATTCAGAAGGACTTTAGGAGATTAGCCCTTTAGGCAGAGGTGAATTTTAGATATCCTTCTTTGATACTGCAGAGATGTACACCACCAGTTTCTATCACTGTCAATAGAAGCTAATGTCAGGCCTCTGTGGGCAGTCCTGTGACCTTCTCTTTAAAGATTTATCAGCTTTACACCATAACACTAGCATCAGCCAGCTTTTAAAAACAGCCTCTGAGTGCACAGGCGTGAGCCTGCTCACAGTTACCCTGATTAAGCCAAGAACAGAATTCATTCCTTATTGCTAATAGGGGAAACAGAACAAAAATGAAGCTGCCGTAAATAAACCAAAGTAAAGGCCAATTTCTGCCCTCAGCCGTACACAAGCTGGAAGGGGTCATCCAAGGGAGACAAGATAATTGAGTCTGGGGAACACTGCCAAGGATAGGGCTGCATACCTGCCTCTGCGCCTCGCACTCCCTGAGCACCACCAGCAAGGCAAATTCTGCTTATTTCTTGTGTAACCAGATGGACTCTGGACTAGACTGCAGTCAAATAGGGACAGCCGCGGTCAGTCTAGACACATCCGTGACAGGGGTCCAGGAGCTAGACTAGATACCCATAAGCAGGCTAGCTGCAGCGGGATGGCATCAGTGTGGAAAAAGTCATGTGAAAGCAGTCATCTTAGGTGAGTTTTTCAGCAGGGGAGTAAACTTTTGTGCCAGATGCTCTGCTGACATAGGTAGGCAGCTTCACAGACATCGATGCCTGTGCCGGTGGCTGGCAGATAACGGTTTGGCTGCAAATGGCTTTAACCACATCAGCGCCTGCTGCGTTTCAGGTGGGAGCAAGATGACTTGAGGTTCCCCAAAATGCTCCTTTCAAACCACAGTGAAGGGAAGCCGTAAGGGAAAGACCGATGCAGTATACACATGAAGCAATGAACGAATTTACTAAAAAAGCTCCCCTTGTGACAGGGTCTTTCTCTCCATGAGATTTCATTGCACAGCTGTAGTCCACTTTGCTTTGTCAGCCTCCTTTTTCCTTTATTAAAAATAAAACACTCAAACCCTGCAGCTAATTCAGATGAGAAGACTATAAATATTGCATACGTGCAAACATCATACAGCCTCATAACGTTTTCTTTTAGGAAAACAACATTTCCAAAACACAGTAGTAGAAGAATCAATTTAGGCCATGCTGCTGTAACTCAGCCCTTACTTCGCTGCTCCCTGCTCTATTGTACTTCTCTGTGTTTCCCTCCTTGATGAATTGCACTTCACAGAAACCTGGCCTGGCTCTTAGCTACTCCAAAACCCGAGCCAACACAGGACTGGGGTTGGCTTTAATCCACTTCGACGTTTTCACTAGTTAAGGACTATGAGAGGTTCTGCCTGTCCCAGGGCAACTTAGACTATGCTTCTCTTAATCCTGGAAACAGAAAATAAAGCAAATTCTACCAGCAGTAACATGGGACTGTTAGCATGGACAACATCTGGGCTCCCAGGGAAAGCTCCTAGGAGTTCGTTGCAAGGGGACTGTGTCCTTTCTCCTACTATCTATTTATTCAGCCAGGACTGGATGCTTTAGCCACATTGTAAGGGAGAGTCACCACATTATATCTCATGGGAAACTCATTTTCATGAGTTCAAGTTTGCCACAGCTGAAGGGAGTTGTGCAAAAGGAGCCTGTTAAAATGTAACCAGTCATCGGATGTGCCAGTTAATCATCTACCTTGAAGCTTGTCCCCTTTGATAATAATTTTCCATGGTTGCAGAATTAAAGCTTAACTGGTCATTGGCTTTGAAAATGACCTTGTCTGACAGGGAATGTAGAAGAGGAAACAACAGTAACATGACCTTCTCGGTGTAAATTCTAGATGGGAACAGAAGGGGAGAAAAATACTGCTGGCAATTTCCAATTGACTCAGCGATTTATCTCAACTGTAACCCCCCCCACCCCCTTCCCCCGATCATCTCCAGGCCCCAAAGACACACCAGTTCTTGCCTCCAGGAGCTGCAGGGTAGTGTCAGTTCACAAAGGCAGCCTGAATGCTGTATATTCTCTAAGAGCCCTACCAATGTGGTTTATTAGACACAAAAGCAGCACTCTGGGGAAAGCACAGAAACATTACAGCTTTTGGACCTGACCGATAAGGTGCCAGCAGGGATGAATGCCTTTCTGCTCGGTCACCCTGAACATAGGGCCAGGATGCTGCTCGAGAAAGGACTGCAGGGACAAGCTGGTTCCAGTGCTGGCAAAGACAGGATGAGTTGAGTGCTTTCTTCCTGCAGTTACTGACCTGTCTTGAAGAAATATGACGAAAAAGTAGTATTTAAAAAATTGAAACTACAGGTAGGAGAGTTTCTAAACAGATACTGAGCATGGCAACCATCCTAACTGCATCCAGGATCAACATAAACAAGTAAGAGGTTGAAACTGCTTTTCCGCTGGACTCACAGTGTTAGCACAATTTTACTGCTCAGCCTGCTGTAACTCCAACATCATGCGTAGAACTACTTTAGCCTGCTGATGATGGGATGGAAATAAATCCTAATTTTTCCTAGACAGACAACCAACACTGCAAAGCAAGACAAGGATAAGACAAACATCACCATATGTCAAAACCTCAACTTGCTATGATACCCACGCCAGATTTTGCCTGGCAGGCCGCGTTCACTCAGACAAGATACTGGGGAGTCAGGGCTGGTCACACACATGGTCACCAGAAGAATTTTTTGAGATGGGGCAAGAGGGGAACATAATTCACTGCCAGATATAAGGAAACTTAGTCACACAGTAATGTGGATAAGTGACTAGACAGATTGTCAAAACAGAAAAAGCTCTTAGCATGAGTCCTCTCTTTTTGAAAGCATCTTGCTTAAGACTTACAACTCCATTTCACTGACTGGGAGTGAAATTTAAGCTTAAAATCTCTGAAAACATGACTCAGTCCAATGAGATGATAAATTAACTATGTGAGGAAACATCCACTCATTTATGTAATTATTTATCCCATGACCTAAGATAAAATGTAATTTAAGTTGGTCAAAACCATAGGGAGAGTTAAGCATCTAAGAGAATACTCGTTTAAATAATAATTATATTTTTTTAAAAAAGGTTTTAGATCAAACCACACTGAAATCAGAAATTTTCAAAACTCCTCACAAATCAAGAGCTCCCCAGTCAGAAGGCCCCTTCTTTCCCTGCTTGTGCCCACTGGTGGTGGTCTCGGTTTCACTGGACACTTGCAATGTGCAGGCTTGGAAGAAACTCCCTGGCAGGGCTGCTGAGCTCAAGTCTCCAAGCTTCCTTGGTGCTCTGCTTCAAGCAAGCTTCCCTAGGTAAATTGCCCAACAGGTAGAAACCTGGTGTTTCCAGATCCACTCAGCTATTTTGCCCAGAAAAATGGGATCTCAGGTTGCCTACTCAGTAAGATCTTGGTGTTTTGGAAATTGTCCATGAGGAAACTTGGAGCTGCACTTTGGACTCTGCAAAAGTTCAGAGCCTGAAACATCTTCATCTCGGTGACCTCGGTTTCCTGGGAAATACACCAATCAACTCCAATGACACTACTTGCAGATACAGCTTGAGATCACACAGGGAAAAAATCCACAGTAAAAAGGAAGGGAGGACGCTTGGAAGAGTCTTGCAGCTGTGAGGCATCGAGTACTTACTGTTGTGTAACAGGAAAATTCTCCAGTGCCATGAAGAGCACAAAGATGCTGTTTATATTCGCTGCCTGGTTTCAGCAAGCTATTTTGTACTAAATTTCCCTGCTGATCCAGCTGCATTGTGATAGCAGGTGTCTGCTAACATCAATCACGTTATTGCATTTTTCCCTTCCACCTTCAGGTGTACGAGACACAATGCATCACTGTACAATCAGAGAGGAAGACGACGCTGCCTAATTTCCCATAGGATGCAGTATTTATCCTGTAAGTGTGGATTAACTGAATAACTTGCTAGCTTTGTGTCAAGGCTTGTAAGAAGTGGTGACTAATCCTAGCTAGTGGGGATTAACAATGTTTGCTGTGGGAAATGTGCCAGACTTTTCAATTATATCATGTCTTACAAACAGACCGCAATAGTTCTACATGAATACAACTGTGTTCTTGCCACAGCACAGTGATAACAGGGTACATCCTTTCTATTTTTTAATGCCACAGACTAGAGCAAGCCCCAGCAAGAACATCACGTGGAACAGACAGCACTACCAGAGCCTGTTCTTCTCTTAGAGAAGGGCATAAGGAGGAGAAGGACTGTGTGTGCAGCCAGGAAGTCCTGAAGTTACACCTTAAGAAGCTACTGTTGAGTGTGCATCACCTGTGCTACCCTCGTAGGCCGACACATGCACACTCACACACTTTCTAGAAGGAAGGAGCACCAGCAGGCCATGCCTGGCAGCCTTGAGAAGTCGTGTTGAAGACTCAAGCTCCAAGCAACACACCAGGCCACTTTCACCGTTGTGGAAGGTCATGTGACTAGGGCCCTCGTCATTGTTAAGGAAAAATGCAGAAAGAGGTAAAAACTGCTAAGGAAGAGCGTGACCACTCCAGCTGGTGCAAAAACCATCAGCAGCTCCACGTAGACTTAAGTTACAAGAACACAACTGAAAGCAAATGCAGTATGATAGTTCATTAATTCACCGTTTCAGTGCTAGGCTTCCTATGGGACCCAACATCTACTGCAGCTGCAAAGCCAAGCACTTGCATTCAAGTCCCCATTTTCAAACCTGTGCCCTTTGGAGGAGTCTGGTCTTGGACTGAGCTGCTGATCCACGAGACAGCTACAGATGGCCCTCTCTGTATGAGGACTTCACTCTAAACCAGTGAATTCAAGTTAAGGACAGTGGATCTGAGCAGGACAGCTGGGGTGCACAGAGGGGAACACCAGGATGGTTAACTGTGGTGAGCAGCACTGCTAGGACTAAAACAGAACCACAAGAGCTTTCTGATGTTGTTCCACTCACTGTTTATGGTCAGCCACAACACTGGGGCAAATATAACCAGTACATACTAGGCAATCCAAGAGGTCCTTGCAAGAAAATTCTCCTACGTGTCCTTTTCCAAGCAGCTTCACAGGGCAGCTAGAATTGCAGAACACCACAGCTACAAACGGGTTTGGACGCCTGGCTTTCAATGTATAGTACCCAGTACCACAACCCAAACAACTTCTGCATTCTTTGCCCCACTCTTGACCTGTGTACAGCTAAATTCACTATGCTAGTAGCTAGTGGGCAACAAAACACTGACAGGACATGGCCTACAGTAGGAATCTAGGTACCAAAATACTATTTTTTGGGCCTCTGCTTCTCCCCAAAGCAGCCTCCTGCCCTGCGTCACAGACCATGGCACCTGCAGGCACCGTCACGGCTAAAGGAGAGTTGTTGCAGGGACACTGCAAGTGCTGCAGCAAACCAAGAGCTCCAGCTGGGAAGCACAACCATCCTGCTGTGCTCTTACCAAGAAACCCTTCCCCGTGCAACTGCGTTGTGCAGAGTTGTAGCTCACTCAGCTTTTCATTTCACCGCTTCAGCGCATTGGGGAGACACAAGACTCCTTACAATACAGGACAGAGGTCTGTGATACAGTATTCAAAGCAGGTTGGAGTAATACAGCCCATCTTGACCACTCCGACTCATTTCCACATACCTACAGCCAGACCAAGGGCTTGACTCAACACCAGTTTGGAGCTTCCATTTTTTTTAAAGCCCTCTGGATAAAAAGCAAAACAAAATAAATACAAAAATAAAACAAACCACAGAGGCTCAACTTGTAAGTATTGTTCTCCCACTTGCTGTACTGACAGTGTCCAATACCCAGGAACCAAACCTCTCCTCTTCCGAGTATAACTCTTCTGCTAGCGAGCCTACATTCAGACACACCCATGGGAGCTTCATGCATTGTACAAGACAAAACCCCTTTGCTGTGCTCCTCCTAGAGCTCTCTTAACAAGCCATGTATTAACCTTGATTTCTCCCACATGTATCAGTAGTTATTACTACTTAACAGTGCTCCAAGGTGCTTGGGAGTAACAGTGGCACAGAGGTAATTAGAGGAAAAGGAACATCTACTTATGAGTAAGGTACACGCAGCTGAGTATTTTGCAATGGCATGACCGCCCAGTGACAGCTGTTCCAGCACACCAGAGATGGGCTAGTCATTTTTCAGATTAGTGACAGATTAGCCCCTGGTGACTACACCCACCTCCACAAGGAACTTGGGTAGAAAGGCAGAAAAACCCAACACAAAATGGCCTTCAGTCAATCGACATGGCCATTCTGTGGCACAGGAGACTTTTAAATCCAGATTCTGCATCTAAATATAGAGAGGGGATTTGAAACTGGGTCTTGTGCCTCACCTAGCAGTGCTGTCACCAGCTAACTACAGGGAAGAGCACCACCACACATGGGTTTTCTGAATGTTTCCATATGAAATATTTAATTTCTGATTTATTAGTTTAGCTGTAGTTATTTGCCAAACACAAACAAAAGCTGCAAGCAGCTTAAGACTGGTTGAAAATGTATTTTGGGAAAAACCACAAGCTTGAAGCAGTATGAATGCCAAAGGTGAGTTTAGGCTTCACATGTTTTTTGTGGCTCCGGTTCATCATCGGGTCTTCTCCTGGCTGATACAAATGTAGACAGCCACCATCACCTCCATTTGGCAGTCAAGAGAACAGAAGGACAGGGAAGGGAAGGATGTCGCACAGGCTCTGCTGATCTACACTCAACCAAAAGGCTGGCCTGGTGAGGTTCTCTTTGCTCATGTATGGACAACTTACTATCAGCAAAGACAAGTTTCTCCTGTTTGTAAACAGTTATTTAAGTAACAAAGTTAAACATTTCCATTTATTTCCACATTCCTACAATCCTACAAGTCCTCCTTCCAATTTTCAGGTAGCTCTGAAATTTGATGGAAGCTACAAGAAGCCTCTCTCTTTTCAATAGGCAAGTTTCCAAGGTCACATAAGCCAAAACTAGAAGTGAGACATGACATGGAGCAGGGCTCAGGCTGCTGCATTCCACATGCCTACCAACTTGGGGTCCCCATTTGCTTGGCTGCACCTAGGAGCAGGGCTGTGTAAGAAAGCAGAAACCTGAGGTGGGAATAAGACAGGAGCAGTTGTAGGGGGGTGGACAGGAAGGGCAGGGAGAACAGAAGTGGGCAGACTTGGGCTAGGGAGGAAGGTGGTGACAGTGAGACCTACTCCAAAAACGTTGGGTTTTGCTGCTTCAGATCCTTCAGTAAAATGTGGAACAGGAAACCTACTGTAAACCTCAAAGAAAGCTTCGGTCATCTCCAGGCTGCTGTGAAGAGAGCTGCTTCCACAGCATTTGGAAGTCCTGTCTCCACCTGCCCACTCCTACCTTCCTTGTACTGAGCACTATGTTTAATGAATCACGCACCAACCTCCCTCCTTGATTTATTTGCCAAAAAAAGATTTGCACGGGGTGGCAATTAAAGAGGTAAAATGTGATATTCATCAGTGTATGTGTCTCTAAACCTGACCACATCCTGGTGCAGCATCTCCTCACAGGTGTTCAGATACTGTGGTAATGGGTGTTTGTACAAAAATTATAACACAACATTTCCCACGGCATTTACTATTTGATGACAGTTTGGGGTGTTCCTTACAAGCAGCCCCATCCACTCCCCATGAGAGTTTGCAAACCTTTTGCCCCGTTCTTGCATCCCAGTGCACTCCTATCACCACACTCTTCACTGGACTTGCAAGCAACAAGTGACTTATGCGGTCTCTGACAAAGGTCAGGCTTTTGTGGATCTGAATTACAAACTTTCCCCGGGACTCTGCTGGACTTGACAAAGCACACAGTTATTACACCATCAAAAACAAGAGGAGGGAAAAGAAAGAGAAGGTTCCTCAGAGAAAGGGGAAGAAAAGATATAGGCTGGGCAGTTCCATTCCCCACAGTTTTTTTATCAACCTTCAGAGATTTCAGTCAAATGCAGGATTGTAATGGAAATGTTACAGCGGATAATATTTTACAGATATAAAATGTACACACCAGGTACCCAGTATGCATACTATATAAAAATCTTTTAAATAATTCCATAGTAAAACCCATACTCTCCTAGAAGCAAGTAAAAAAGAATATACTCATATTCTTTGTTTAGCTCACTTCCTTATGTAAGGTTCATATTTTCTTCTAACACAGTGACAGGAGAGTTGTGAAATACAAACAGTTTTTATTTTTCGTCATCATGTACAATATTGACTGCTCCCGCTCACTAAGATTAGCTATATTTTGTAAACAGCAAATACACTTTAGCAGTGTAGATTTTTTTCAAGGCTTTCTCAATTCTGCTGACGTAAAACTTCACATTGATCTATTAAAATCACTATTTCATTGAAGTACTTTCTAAATGGCCATATTCCTTTTCCTGGCAATGACCATGCTCTTTAACCTGTACTTTTCACCACCATTACAAAACTACAAAACTCAGACCTACTACACCACATTTTTGACCGAGTCACAGTTTCATTTGAGAGTATTTCACTTGTGATGACCTAAGCATTCTGCAAAACATTCCCTAAACCTTGGCTCTTCTCTGATTTTCCAGGCTTGATGCTCTAACCATTCTGGCACTTCTTATCCAGAGACGTAAGAGTTGTATAATTTGTGAAGCTTCCAAATGGGTTGGTTTCACACGTGCCTTTCCGGTACTTAGATGAACATTTTAGAAATGTCAGATCTTGTTTAAAACTCTAGTCCTGTACAGTATAAATCTTATCTAAAAGTATTTTTGTAAAAACCTTGTATGAAATGCCTGTCTTTCACGTCCTCAATATACACTTGATTTCTCTAAGTATTGATTTTGTGTATGCCTTAGTACAGGACCTCATTGCTGCTTCTATTCAGCCATAATCACGATCATCACTGGAGCGTTTGGCTTCTCAGGCAAGAACTGAATCCACTTTTTTTGGCACTAGAATGTTTAACAGCTGACGGTATTTTTAAGTTGGCTATGTCAATTATTATGTCAATATTTCAACTTTTCCACTGGCTTGGGAGTTTAGTTTTGCTTTTGTTGCTTTTCCACTCTAATGTTCTAACTCCTCTTGAGCAACACACATACACACACACACACCCCCCAACTCTCCCATTTGTTCAGCTAGTTAATAAACCATTTCCACTTGTATTGTGTGTGTAATCAAGCCAGAAACATTAGCTGTATATTTTATAGCTGTTACTTAGCTGGTATAAATATCATCACTCAGTCTTAGTCACCAAATTTTTGCAATATACCTTTAGTGTAAATGATTTACACTATTTAAAATACGAACCGTTTGGTGCTGGTACAGCATTTTCTCACTCAAAAAGAGATGTAATAGATTTTCTTGGACTACAGATGCTTTGGAGAAATTAGTCTTTGAAACCTAGACTGTCCAACTGGACTGTTTCTTAATCACAGCAAAGAAGAGGCTGATGTCTCTCAACTGAGACTGAGAATGTAGTTGCCCCCTTCAGCATTGCTTTGATAAGCAAATGGCCTGTGGTCATTTCTTCGCTGTGGAGCATATAATGGTTGGAAATGGGGCTGGTTCAATGTGAGCACTGCCTTCCTGTCCATCTCCGTGCAGAAGTGAGAGACAAGAGGTTTGCCCTGACTCTGGTCTTGCCACTTGGAAGTGGCACCTTTAGAGCAGGAGACAGCAGGAAAAGGATTCTTTGTATTGGAGATGATTCTTCTTCATTGCACTAGCACAGTGAAAAGGTATAAGATAACGTTGTAAACGAACACACTTTGCATAACAGTTTTACTCCTTTCTTTTGGAAGATGTTGAGGTACTGGAGTACATCCAAAAAAGAACAACAAAGCTGGCGAATGCTCCAGAGAACAAGTCTTATGAGGAGCAGCTGAGGGAACTGGGGTTGTTCAGCCTGGAGAAAAGGGGGCTGAGGGGAGACCTTATCGCTCTCCACAACTACCTGAAAGGAGGGTGTAGCGAGGTGGGGGTCGGTCTCTTCTCACAAGAAACGAGCAATAGGACAAGAGGAAACAGCCTCAAGTTACACCAGGGGAGACTTAGATTGGATATTAGGAAAAATTTCATCACCGAAAGGGTTGTCAAGCATTGGAACAGGCTGCCCAGGGAAGAAGTTGAGTCACCATCCCTACAGGTATTTAAAAGACATTTAGATGTGGCACTTGGGACAGGATTTAGTGGTGGACTTGGCTAATGGTTGGACATGATGATCTTAAGGGTTCTATGATTTTCCAGAAAAGGTCCTGCTCTTCTCTTCCATGTGTTAAAACCCCTTGAAAAAGGTGAGGATTAGATAAATTCCCCTCCTCCTTTTGTCCAATACTAGACAGTTGAGGCTTCATCCTATGTACTTGCAGCTGCTCTTAGTGTTTACACAATTGCACAGATAAGGGACCTATAATATCTTGGATCACGTTTCCTTACAGACACCTTCTCACTGAAATGACAGCAAAGACCGTAAGGACATT
>VWZL01003421.1:44663-60783 GCA_013396915.1 Stercorarius parasiticus | reverse complement strand
AGGGCTCTCCTGCCCTCCCCCGCCGTGGGGCTGGGACCCCTGAGACCCACTTGCTCTGTGATTACAGGAGCTGGGTGCTGCTCGGTTTCCAAACGTCCCCTGACTCCAGGAGCCTCAGTGGTCCCAGGACCCCGGAGCCAAGATGTGCCGAGCGGTGTCTGCCATTCCCCTGCCCATCCCTGCCCCAAACCCTTTCCCTGCCTTCCACTCCCCCAACCTTGGGCCTTTTTGTTGGCATTTCTGCCCTGTGGATCCCGCTGTACCCCAGGGGTACAGGGAGCGAGCCGTCCCGTGGGATCGCCCGCCCCCGAAGCTGGCCAGAGCTCCTGATGGGGACTGGGAGAAAAGTGAAAACTATTCAAGGGCACAGATACCCAGTGAGCAAAAAAAATGGTGTTATTCTGCTCTGGTATGAGGAAACACAGCGCTAGGCAGGGGAGTCAAGGCTAAAGATAAAGCTGGCCAGGGATCCCGTACTGGGAATGAGATAGAACTGGTGTGAAGCAGAGGGGTGGAAGGGAGTCATGGGTGGGACGCGGCCCCTCCGGGAGACAACTCTGCCAGTAGCACCACTTTGGGCTGATAGTGCCTTGGAAATGTAAAATTTAGGTACAGATTTAGCAGCAGCGGGACCGATGATGGAAAAGTAATTGGGTGGGGGTTGTTTGGGAGGAACCCGGCGGGGAGAAAAAGCGTTGGGAAAGAAAAAAGTGGAATAAGGTGTAAAATCAGTTAAAGAAGGGTGGGCTCTGCCGAAGCCAGGATGCCTAGGGACGGTGGGGACGCTGACCTGCGGGAGGTGAAGGCTCCTGTCTGACTTCAGCTCTGCGGAGGAAAGGGAGGACACAGGCTTTGGGGCACAAGTGGGGAAATGCTTTCCCGTGAGTCCCCTGGATCGGAGGGACACTTGGCTGTGGCTCCCCACCACCTCCAGAGGCGAGAGGGACATTCCTCGCAGGCCACACGCACACTCCCGGCCCAGGTTTGGGAAGGGTTTATTAATTCCTGCCAGGAAGCCCTGGCTCTGGGCACAGCTTCAGCTGGGGACGGAGAAAAGCCGTGTCCTGGTCCCGGGCACTCACCGTGTGCCCCTGGGGTAGGACACGTCCAGGTCCATCCACTGCGTGGGAGGGGAGAACAGCTTGTGGTTAACCTGCGGGGAGAAACACCCTGAGCCCGACAGCAACGGGCTCCAAGCGTCTGGGACCTCTGCGTCGGGCACGCGTGGTGGTATGTCCCCAAGGCTGCAGGGGAGGAGGATGGCCACACTCACCCCCGAGCTGATGTACTCCTCCAGCAGCAGGTATAGCTCCGAGTTCTGCTGACGCAGGAGGGCTGCTTCGGCCAGCAGGCTGGCCCTCCGTGTCAGGACCTCGCTGGAGCAAGGAGGGCAGAGGGTTGACACCGACAGTCGGTGCCAACCCGCTGCCCTGTCCCCAGCATCGCTGCCAGGCACTCACTAATATTCCCCCAGTGCCACTGCCAGCGCGTCCCACAGCTTCAGCGTTGGCTCGGGGATAACGTGTGCCAGGGCTTCCCAGTACTCGCCGTCCTCCGAGCTGTCCCGTACCTGTAGCACCTCCTTTGCTGACCCGTCCTTCTCCCTGGGGGACAGAGAACAAAGCCCTGGGGCTCAGCTCGTCACGGGTGAGGAGCAGCTCAGCTGCACTGAGCACCAGCACAGAACCACAGAGGGATAGGGGGCGGAAGAGACCTTCAGAGATCGTAGAATCATAGAATCATCTCGGTTGGAAGGGACCTTTCAGATCATCGAGTCCAACCATCAACCCAACACTGCCAAGGCCACCACTACCCCACGTCCCTCAGCACCACGTCTGCCCGGCTTTTCAATCCCTCCAGGGATGGCGACTCCACCACTGCCCTGGGCAGCCTCTTCCAATGCTTCACAACCCTTTCCAGGAGGAAATTGTTCCCAATATCCATCCTAAACCTCCCCTGCTGCAACTTGAAGCCATGTAGACCAACCCCATCGTCACGTGAATGAGAATGACCCCACGGCTGGCACCTGCCTGCCCCATGGCTTTGCCTCCCTCCCCAGACTGCTGGTCATCTCCTGCCCTGTTGTCCCCAGCCACCCCTCGCTCAGACACTGTCTGTACCCCCCTGCCCTGGTGGGACCCTCCCCACCCCTCTGTCATCTTGCAGGGCAGGCAGGGGAAGCTCTTGCTCCATCCAGGGCAATACAGTCCCCCCCAGCCCTGCCTACACACCCCCACAGCCCCCTCTGTGCCCCAGTCTGGCTCCCCCCCAGTGACAACAGCCCCATTCTGCCCCAAGTCCTACCTCGGCTTGTCAAAATCCCTCATAAATGCTTTCAGGATCTTTAGGACATCATCGGCGTGGATGTACACAGACGGAAGGGAGCCCAGCGAGGTCCCAGGGGATTTGAGCTCGTCCCTCCGGGCACCAGATCCACCATCTTCTCTGTGTTCAGGCGGATCCGTGACATCTTCTCCACCCAGGCTGCCCTGGCTCTGGAGGCAAGGCCAGCAAGCTGGGCACTGTGTCTTCCACCACCTCCTCCTCCCCAACAGCCACCTTCTCCCCAGGAGCTTCCAGCTGCCCGCAGCTTGTCCCTTGGCAAATTTAGGGAGCCGAGGCAAAAATTCATGTGCAAGAGGCTCTGTTCAGCCATGGCAGAAGATTACAACCCCTCAGCCCTAGCACCTTCACCTCCCATGTCTGGTCACAGGGAAATACTTCAGGGTCAACATGCTGGTCCCCCTCTCTCTGCCTTCCCTGGGTGTTCAGGAGACATTCTGCTCCCCCTTCCCTGGACCCCTGGTCTCTCCCCACTGCTGTCCCTGGTGGTCCCACCTGGCTGACAGCCACCTCCTGGGCTTTGTACTTCTGGAAAAAATCCACCAGCTGGTACAGGTCATCCTCAGTCTTGATCCCGAGGGCCTGGGGAGTAGAGGAACCGGGTTGGCGTCCCTCAGAGATGTCACAGGAAGGGGGAATGAAACAAAGAGCATTTTCCAGGAGCAGAGGGTGCCCCTCCGGCAATGCCACGCAAGGTGGGAGTGGGTGGTAAGAAGTGGTTAGTGTGGGACAGACGGGGGTATCTGTGGATAGGAGAGTCTGAAAACAGGCTGGAGAGGCCCTGGAGATGTTTAATTCATGAGCAGGACCTCCTTGAGCTGAGAAGCATCTGGCCTCAGTTCTTCACACCATCTTGCAGTGTTCCTCTCCCCTTGCTGCCCTAGAGCCCCCCCCCAGCAGCCCAGCTGGACCCCCCTGGGGTGGCTCAATCCTACGCCACACAGACATGGAGCAGAGAGCTTTCCCTGGTGACCCTGATGGGCCAAGCCCCAACTTACTGCAAAGATGGAGTCGAGCTTCATGAGGGTGCGCTCTTGCCTCCCCAGAGCGTTCAGGGGCTTCAGCAGCTTGTTCTCAATGAGGAAACCCTTGGGAGACACGCAGAGAAGAGGGTGCAGAGAAATAGCGTCTCTGTCCCTGCCCAGAAGCCAGCCCATGCCATGGCATGCCACGGCAGGCAGAATGGGGAGGGTGGGCAGAGGCTGGGCAGTGTGAGGCTGGCAGGGCCAGGAGACTCCGGAACAGCCAACCAGCAGACAGGGAAGATCAGCACGGTGATGCCAAAAGGACCTCATGAGCTGAACGTCTTGCTGATTGTCTCCAGAGATGGGAAACAGCCTGGAGCATCAGATGCAGCAGGTTTGCCTGTGCTTATTCTGGTCTGGGGAGCTGTGGATTTGGGCAACTGTGCCTGCCAATACCTTTTATTAGCATCATATATGGGCCACGTACAGTGGAAAGACCTGGAGATCCTCTCCCGGCCCGTGGGGCAGCTCTCTGACAACAGGCTGCCTGGCATAGCAAGGCAGTGCCATGCAGAAGCCCAAGCTGGCATGGCATGAGCCAGCTCAGGGCTGGGGACAGCCCCTGCCGGAGCTCGCAATGTCACCCCTGCAAGATCCCACCTAGCCATGGCAAAGACAGGAGTGACAGTAGGGGCTGTCACAGAGGAAGGTGAGGGTCTCCCAGTGCCACAAGGGTGACAAGGGCACTGCGCATCCCACCTGCGCTACACCGTCACTCACCGACTCATCGCTCAGGAGCTCCAGGATCCTCTTGGCAGTCTTCTTGGAGATATTTCGCAGCGGTGTGACTCTGTCCTCAACCTTCGCTGTCTTTTCTTTTCCTCCTTCTCTACTGCCTGCTCCTTCCTTCTCCTTCTCTCTCCCTTCCTCCTCCTGTCCTCCAGAGCTGCTCTCTGAAACATGGAGAAAGAAGGGTGAGCAAAAGCCTTTGTGCTTTGACCATGCTCCCCAGGCTGTGCTCCCCCGGTCACATCACTGCAGGAGTCACCAGGGAAACCACAAGTGTTCCCTGTGACCTGGAAAGCACCCCGAAGACCTTGGGACACGAGCTGGCTCTTGGTCAGCTTGTCTGGAACTGGGAGCACTGGGCAAAGTACAGCGCAAAGATGCCCAAGCTGGCATGGCATGAGCCAGCTCAGGGCTGGGGACAGCCCCTGCTGGGGCTCGCAGTGTCACTGTTAAGATCCCACCTTGCCATGGCAAGGACAGGAGTGACAGTAGGGGCTGTCACGGAGGCAGGTGAGTGTCTCCCAGTACCACAAGTGTGACAAGGGCACTGTGCATCCCACCTGTCAGGACCTCCGCAGCCAGCTTGGTCACTGTCTTCTTCTCCTTGTAATGCTCCAGGGGGCCAACGTTGTTCAGGAACCAGTAATGGGGCTCTTCCCAGGGCAGCCCCAGTTGCTGGGCATGAATGATGCGATCTGCATCCAGGGCTTTCCTCATCAGCCCTTTGGCTTCCTCCTCGTTCATAAGCCAGACCTCTGTGAACTTCTCGGCATCGCTGACAGCAAAGTGCCTGCACAGAAGGGAGATGGTGCGTGGGAGGAGGCTCCGTGCCCCGAAACGACGAGTCAGCTCCCCCTGCACCTCAGGCAGGTGCTCCGAGGCCTCATCACGGGCGGACGCCCGCGCACACCCCACCTCATGCTCCTCTGCACCTCTTTGCACTGCCCTGTGATGCGCTCGCAGTCGGCTGCCAGGCTCTGGTTCTCCTCTCTGAACTGCTTCTCTTGGTTGGCCAGTTTTGTTCTCAGGTTATTGAGCAAGCTGTGGAGCCTGGGGGGGGCAGACAGCAGAGCTGAGCATCCCCGAAGAGGCACCTTCGGGTGTAACCAGCTTATCATAGAAAATCATAGAATCACAGAACGTGTTGGGTTGGAAGGGACCTCTACAGGCCATCTAGTCCAACCCCCCTGCAGTGAGCAGGGACATCTTCAACTAGATCAGGTTGCTCAGAGCCCCATCCAGCCTGGCCTTGAATGTCTCCAGGGATGGGGCCTCCACCACCTCTCTGGGCAACCTGGGCCAGTGTCTCACCACCCTCAGTGTAAAGAACTTGTATGAAGACTTTGGGACTTGGGGCTGGCAAAGCCTGACTGCCCCTGATGCAGCTGGCACAGGTTGGCCATGGCCAGCCTATTCCAAGTGCTCTGGGGATGGCCCTGCCCTGGGCTAACCCCTGGTTGGAATAGAGCTCGTTGGCCTGTGCTTGGTGATGGGCTCCACGAAAAAATGGCATATAGGAGGGGATGGCAGGTAAAGCAGAGCCCTTCTTCCAGGGATGCATTTTTACCGGTTGAGCTTCCTCCTCTGCTGGGATCTCATGATGGTGTTCTCCTCGTCCTGCTTCTTAAGCACTTGAAGGCTGTAATCCAGCTTCTCCTGGTTCAGCTGATAGATGGCTTTGAACTGCTGGAGCTGCCTCTCCAGGTTCTGGCATTTCAAAAAAAGAGGAAAACAAGCGGCGCCATGAGCAAAAGCCCCACTGAAGCCTGGATCCTACTGATCCTGCATCTCCAAACCCCATCTTCCCATGCTCATTTCCCCAGCTAACCCCTGGCCACAAGGCATCGCTCATGGGTGAGTGATGGAGATGCTCGTTGTCCATAAGTACATGATACAGGGCCATGTCTGGGGGAGAACGGACTGAACGGACCCAACTTTCACTCAGTGGGGCACTAATTTGGGCTCCTCTCCTCTACCTAGCTGCTGATTTTCATGTCAGTATTAGGCATTGCATGTCTCTGGATTAACCCAAGAGGCTCAGGAGTTACTTGGCGAGCTGGAGGAAGGGACACGTGGGAGGAGTGACCGCACAAACTCCAGGTCTTAAGGAAACCAGAACCAACCAAATAACTGCGGCATTTGTGACGGCAGCATCTCGCTGCGTGGCCTGGGGGAGAGGAGAGAGGCAGCGAGTTCTCCCCTTTGCTCTACAGCTGCAATGGAACAGATATCTGCAATGGAGACATCTCTCTCAGCTTCCCAGCACCCTGTTTGCTCAACAGTTGATGAAAAGGAAGAGCTGCTTGCTGGGCTGATTGCCCCAGTCTCCCGGGGCCGCTGCTCTGGGCTGGAAGGCATCACACCATACCCATGAGCTGCTCTCTCTCAGCCCTACAGCTCATTTGGTAACGAGCTCAGGGGGACACAGCGGCATGGAAACTCCGGGAGCAGGCAGCATGGATGGGTGAGAGGCGGTGTCTGGGCCTGGCATGGCTTAATTCATCAGTGTAAGTGTTTTCCATGTGCAAAAGGACATCTGATACTGAAAAAAAATCTCATAATGCAGCGCTTTACTGGGGAGGCCCGTAAAGGCTTCTCCCATGATAGGAAGCAATTGGAATTAAACTGCTGCATGGCCCCAGATTACAGCATCAGCTACAGGCTTGGTTGTGCCCAGCAAATCCGCACAGCAGAGAGCGCCAGCGGGGTCTCCATCAGGGGCTCAGGCTCACTCTCGGGCACCTCTTGGGGCAGGTAAAGAGTCCTGAGCTGCAGGCTAGAAGCAGGGAAGACACTGGTACCACGGTTAGCTGCCTCAGAGCTCTCCTGGGTAGTCCTACATACAACAGGGAGTGTACAAATAACCTGGGAAGACACCTAGAAGCAGTCCCAGCTGGCTAGGATCAAAGCTGGATGGAAGAAAAGATGGAGGTAAACCCCAGCAGGGCCAAGGGACCTTCTCCTTACAGCAGATGGAGGAAAAAGACGGTCCAACCCCCATATTTAAAATGCTGATTCCTATCTAGTGAAATGGGGGAGTATTCCATAACCCCCACACCGTAGACTTCATCTTTAGGTTTTGGCTAAGCTCCTGAGATACTTCAGGATGCTGATATCACAGCTTAATCAGGAAAATAGGTGTTTCCAACTTCTCTTTTCTTGTCCTCCCTGAACTGGAGGGGTGAAGCCTGTGCTCTACAGAGTTACACAACTGCAGCGCAAAGGGGAACCAGGAGGACATCTAGTTCATCTGCCCCACCGAGGGGACAACTTCGCCAAATCAGCCCCAGCAGAAGCTGGTCTACGCTGCTCCTAAAACCCTGCGTCAAAGAGCAGCAAACCAAGGGCACAGTCACTCTAGCTAACCAGCAAGCAACTCCGTACCTTTTCCAGGCTTTCCTAGCTTGAAATTTCAACCCTGAATCCGAATGCCAATTTAAATCTTCTCTACCAAAACCCAACCCCGTGATTTTTTTCTTGCATCTACAGTGGACACGGAGAAGAAGTCACTGTCCATCATCCAGAACTGTGCATATTTGTAGACTTATCACCTCCCTCCAGAAATCTCTTCCCTGGTCTAAGGAGCCCCAGCTTTTCAGCCTTTTCTTAGGAGTCATTTGTCTACTTGGGCTGTTCTAGACTCTCGCCCCTGTTCCCAAGCGTGTTGCCAAACCTGGAAAAGGACATGTAGGTGTGGAGTAGAGAGGAATAATTACCTCTCCTGCCTTATACATAAACCCTCCCACAACTACAGCTAAAGGCAGCAGGTGCATTTTTACAACAGCCCCACATGGCCGTTGGTGAACCTTGATCTCCAGCGAGCTGCTGCCTCCCTCCCCAAATGGCTCAGAGCCACCCGCGAGCGTCGCACGGTCTGTGTCACCTTCCAGGTTATCAGTGTGAAGATGAAGAAACCACAGAGTCAGGACTGCCCTCCCTGGACTTGCTTTTTCAGGCTAACAGGGACCTTGCAACAGTAATGTTTCACCTGAAGTTGTGCAAAACCTTCTAGAAATAGCCCATATTTCCCTGGGCTTCCCAGGAGGACATCACATGGGACAAACAATGAGCCCTTCTAAAGTCCAAATGCAACGTGTCCCATCTCTACCGTGCAGTCCAGGAAGCAACACATGAAAACAAGGAGGGAAAGTGTCAGCTGAGCAGAGGAGGCTGAATGATGCTGGGCAAACCCGACAGATTTAGGAGCAACGCCGGAGCTGCCATCCAGCGGACCAGCAGGATCGCAGAGAGGCACAGACGCACCGCTTTGTTGACACCGCTGCTCACAAAGAATGCAGCGGATTAAAAGGTATCCGTGTCTCAGGGAAGTCACGGCTACGAGGTTTGGATCTGCAGTGAGAGCCCCTGGTGAGTAAGGGCAAACTCGTGATAGTTCTCACACCAAGTGGACTTCATGGGCATTAGAGAAATCATAGGTCTGTGGGTACGTCAGAGGAAAAAGCTCACACCTCCTAGGACAAGGCCCCTGACGAAGGAAGAAATTAGGTTGATCTGAAATGATCTGGTGTCAGGACACTCACACTGTTTGATCCTTGTATCAATCATGATGCCAGGAGTAGCAAATCAGAAGGCAGCCCAGAACGTCAATCGCATCCTGGGCTGCATCAAAAGAACCGTGGCCAGCAGAGGTGATCCTGCCCCTCTGCTCTGCTCTCGTGTGAGACCTCACCTGGAGTACTGTGTCCAGCTCTGGAGCCCACAGCACAAGAAGGACATGGACCTGTTGGAGCAGGTCCAGAGGAGGCCATGAAGATGATCAGAGGGCTGGAGCCCCTCTGCTGGGAGGACAGGCTGAGAGAGTTGAGGTTGTTCAGCCTAGAGAAGAGAAGGCTCCGGGGAGACCTTCCAGCCCCTGCCAGTCCCTAAAGGGGGCCTACAAGAAAGGTGGGGAGGGACTGTTTGCAAGGGCATGTAGCAATAGGACGAGGGGCAATGGTTTTAAACTAGAGCAGGGCAGGTTTAGATTGGACATTAGGAAGAAGTTCTTTACACTGAGGGTGGTGAGACACTGGCCCAGGTTGCCCAGAGAGGTGGTGGAGGCCCCATCCCTGAAGACATTCAAGGCCAGGCTGGATGGGGCCCTGAGCAACCTGATCTAGTTGAAGATGTCCCTGCTCACTGCAGGGAGGTTGGACTAGATGGCCTTTAGAGGTCCCTTCCAACCCAACACATTCTAAGGTTTTCTATGATTTTCTATGAAACCCCTCCACCTTCCCAGGTACTTCACATGTCCTAGAGCTACAGTTCATGTGCTCTGAGAGCCAAGGACAGAGGGATACTGCAGTGTAGAACCCATGGAGAGGAGAGAACAGATCCATCCCCCTGTAGATACGGGGCTGGACTGTGCACAGTGAAGAGCTGAGCTGACCAGATACCAGCTGCGGCTTTCACACCATCCTGCTGCCCCACAGAGCCAGCTACACCCAGAAAAGCTCGGGGAGATCTGCTCCACTGCCTCCCCACACGGCACACGCCAGCCCTTTCTGTACCTCCACATCGTTCTCCAGCCAGATCTTCATGCTGTTATACTCCTCCTCATCCTGCACCCGCAGCTGATTCAGCTGTTTCTCAAACTCTTCCACCTTCCTCATACGGCCACGTAGGTATTCCAGCTACAGGCAAAAGGAGAATGTCATCCATCAGTGGTGACAGCTTCCTCCCATGATCACAGCTCCTTTGGCCAGACAAAAGGAAGGTCATGCATAGATAATTCTCCTGCAGAGAAGGCTAAAAAATGCCCCTCTGCCCCCCACACTCCTGAGGAACCAGCTGCCTTTGTGCACGTGTGTCTTTCAAGGCAGCCTTTGGGCCCCTCACGCTAAGAAAGACATTGAGGGGCTGGAGTGTGTCCAGAGAAGGGCAACAGAGCTGGGGAGGGGTCTGGAGCAGGAGTCTGGTGAGGAGCGGCTGAGGGAGCTGGGGGTGTTCAGCCTGGAGCAAAGGAGGCTGAGGGGAGACCTTCTCGCTCTCTCCAGCTCCCTGAAAGGAGGGGGGAGCCAGGGGGGGTCGGGCTCTTCTCCCAAGCAACAGGCCATGGGACAAGAGGAAACGGCCTCAAGTTGTGCCAGGGGAGGTTTAGGATGGATATTGGGAACAATTTCCTCCTGGAAAGGGTTGTGAAGCATTGGAAGAGGCTGCCCAGGGCAGTGGTGGAGTCGCCATCCCTGGAGGGATTGAAAAGCCGGGCAGACGTGGTGCTGAGGGACGTGGGGTAGTGGTGGCCTTGGCAGTGTTATGTCAATGGTTGGACTTGATGATCTTAAGGGTCTTTCCCAACCTAAATGATTCTATGATTCTATGATTCAAAATCTCACATGGACCTTACCTCCTGTGTGTTGTGGGCCTGGATTGCTTCCTCCCACTTCTTCCTGTTGTTGTCCAGCAGCTCTTGCCGTTCGAGCTCAAAAGCTTTCTGGGAAGGAGACAAAGCTCTTCACCATCACCTTGGCACCACTTGTTGCCAAACTTACACTAGTCCGGGCCAGAAAGCCTCCAGGAGAGGATCAGCTGCAAACTGGGACCACCGTCGGACAAACACACAGTGGCCTGATCTCTCCTCTCCATGCCAGGACCCCGCTGGCAGAGACCTCACACTGCGAGCCCTCAGGAACCGCTGCTATCAGCCACCCAGAGCTGGGAGGGACGCTCTTGGTGGTGGGTAGCTCTGCGAGTTCACTGGAAGTCATTGCTTGAGGATTAACCGCGGAGTTTGGTCAGGCAGCCACCTGCTTTCCCCTCACAGGACATTAAATGGGGAGAGATGCCCTCACTCAGCAACAAATGCAGGTTTGAGCTGCGAGGTGGGACTTTGTACTCTGCAGAAGGTGAGGCTAAAGAACTATAATGGTCCTTCCTGGCTTTTAGAGACATGAATAATCAGCTATCAAGCAGCGACAGCTTTCACATACCACCGAGTTGCGCTGTGCTGAACCACAGTCATTCACAGCCCGGTATGAACCAGCCCTTCAGCACTCAGCACCGTTCAGTGCTCTGGCTTGGCCAGATTTCAGCCTCATTCACCAAGACATCAGCCCTCCTGCTCTGGACAGTAGTCAACCTAGCCAGTGCAATGAGCCTCATGCCTTTTTGCTGTAGATACAGAGAAGGAAGAGGCTGCAGGTTTTCTCATCGGACTGTTCCCCCAGCATATGAACTGGCTACCTCAATCTGCAGGAGTTTGTGACGGTAAGTTTTCAGCATGAGCCTGATCTGTTCCTCCATTCTCTCCAAAAGCAGGTGGATGTCATCCGACTGCTTCTTAATGGCCTGCACGTATTGCTCGTCTTTGTTTTTCAGCTCCTGGAAGAGGAGAGCAGATGCCGAAGTCAGAGAAGTAGTATTCAGAGAGAAGCAGAAGTATTCAGAGAAGTAGAAATCAGGGAGAATTACTTGACCAGGAATCCTCAGGGACTAACTGAGAGGGTAAGACCCAGACGCCGCCTTTTCCAAAGGAGAAGAGGTGATGGGAGTAAAGAGCTGGAAAGTCAAGAGGTAGTTAGGAGGGCAGGTAAGGGGAGAGACAGACCAAAAGGTCCAGGTGAGAGGAGAAGGAGGTGACATACCTGCAGTCACACCACGCCTCCTCTGGGGGCCAGGGACCTGCTGTGGGGAAGGCTATCTTCCCCCTGCAAAAACACTCCCCCTCTTCACTTTGCAATTTGGGACCTGCCAGTTTGTCTTACCGCTACCAGTGTCCTGTGTGTCTGTCCTTGCACGCTGAACGGTGCCAGGACACCCAATCTCATCGTTTGCATTGGGACACTGGCACTGCAGGTCCTGGCACAGTTTTGACCTGGACAGAACTGACACTGCAGGGATCCCTGCCATGTGCTGGTGAATTGAAGATCCAGACAGAGGGATGGATGAAGAGCCAGAACAGCATCCTCCNCCCCCCCCCCATCCTTCCCGATTCTCCCTGCCTGGTCCCCACACTACCTGCTGCAGGTCGCCGATGAGCTTGTTCTTCTCCTCCAGAAGCAGCGCGCACTGCTGCTGCTGTTGGTTCAGCAGCTGCCACAGCTCCTGTGGGATCTTCATCTCCTCGGCCAAGGCCCACTTGGAGGTGATCTCCACAAACTTGTATGTGCTAGACGTGGCTTCCTTATCCAGCTTCTCCGCCCTGCAGGCAGTAAGGAGCAAACGGGGAGCTGGGGCAGGGCAGCAAGTGCTTCAGACATGGTTCGCTGGCCCACGCCACAGGAACACTTTCCTGCATAACCCAGTTTGAATTCCAAGCGGCATCAAGGTATCAGCGGAGCAGCAGCTTTCCTGCAAGCACTTGTTAGAGCTGGCCTGCAGGATGCCAGCTCTGCCCTTGCCCAGTGCTCTAACAACCGCTTACCTGGAGGAGAAAAGACTGAAGAGCTCAGCTCAAGCAGCAGTCGCCTTTGCGAGGAACACTACTCTTTCTGCCAAGCGAGCTGTCTCTGGGCAAGAGGTGATGGACAAGCAGTGCCAAAAAGCCTCCTGGCTACATCTACATTTGTGAGTCAAACTGTCCAGAAGCTGTACTCCGGCTAAAGCCAAATGGCACTGAACAGCCCACATCCACATTACAAAACCCCTTCCTCTGGTGCCATGCTCTGGGGATGGCCCTTGGCTCAGCCTGAACAGCGGCCACCACCTTTGCCACCCCCAAACCTGCTCTACGGGCAGTTCCTGAACCCCGCACCTGGTTCCTTCATGAGATTCCCGGTGGGAATCCCACTGAGCCAGGGACAGGCATCCTGCTACAGCCAGCCTCCCATAAACTGTTCCTACACTGCCCTCCAAAGGCAGTAGGAGCAAAGACTCAGTGTTTCCTAGCTGATCTCCCAGTCCAGGGGACAGGGAGGAAAGATCCAGTCCCTTGGAGACTGCCCAGCTCCTCTGGTGAAGCAGGACAGGTTTGCCCAGGAAGGCACACAGAGAATAATCGAGGCTGGAAGGGCTTCAGGAAATCACCGGCTCTGAGACAAAGCAGGATTAACTTCAATGTCAGAGCAGGTTGTGCAGGGCCTTGTCCAGGCGTGTGCTGGGCATCTCCAAGGAGGAAGATCTCTACGTCAGGGGTCCCTGACCCAGCATCTGACCACCCTCACTGCGAAGACCTTAGTATCCAATTTCTCACATTAGCACAGTCTCACGTTCTTCCCACTCCTCACACACAGCCTGATGTGGCTGTCCCAGTGCACTCCCACGGTATGGCTAATAACCACCCCTATCTCCATGAGTGAAGGGCAACCTCCAGAAACAGGCCATTTAATGAACCGCCTCTTAGCGCAAGGTGGCACGTTCTCCACCACGGTGTCACCTCCAGGTTCAGGAGAGCTGCTTGGCAAGCCAGACGTGAGGGCAACTGTGCCTGTGCCTCTGGAGGAAGGAGGCCACAAGTCTATGTGGTACAGGTTCCTGGTGAAAAGCTGAGAACCAGCTGTGTTCCCCACACTCTGGAGCTGAAGATGTGATGGGTCTGGAGGAGATCAGTAACCAGACAGTCCGTGGTACAGCAGTGCCACCTGGGGAAGCCACCAGCCTTGACCTGCAGAGCTCTGTAAAGATCCAGCTGTGGCAGGTTGGACCTGGAGGCTCTTTGTGGGCCTAAATCTTCCTTTTGAATACAAATTCAGTGTTGTCCTAACTGCTAAGCGTTCCTGGATGACCAGGGTTAGCATGTCCTCTGAAAGCAGGCCCACCACGCAGTCTCTTACCTCTGCAGCTTCAGCTCTGCCTCCTCTGCCCTCCTCTGCGTTTCCCGAAAGTCAGCAGCCACCTGGATGTTTGTCACCATCTGCGTGCCATCAAAGAGCAGCTTGGCCAGCCTCTGTGAAGTAGGTGGGACACGTCTCACACCCGGAGACCTGAGCTCTGGAGGGAGGGATACTGGAGGAACTCTTGCCTGTCCAGGGTCCGGCTCCTCACCACCCCATGCTGAGGCACCTGTGTGGACCCACAAGCCCCGTCTTCCCATGCTATGGCAGGGTTTGATGAGCACTGCAAGGACCTCAATGCACCCGCAGATCCTCCCTCTCCTGGAAAGCCCCGCAGGCCCTCAGCACCAAGAGGATCATCCTTCTTGTTTTGCTTCCCCTGTGTGTGCGGATGGGGCCAGGCACTGCGGGGTTTGGGTTTGGATGGACAGCATCAATCCCAGGTCCTTCCAACCCACGGGCTGTTTGTCACACCGAAATCACATCCCCAGGATCCAGCACAAGAATCACCCCCCATCCAGTCCCGAGGAGTTTCTGCCCCTGCTTCTTCTCACATAAATGCTGCCGTGTGACACTAAGCACGGCACAAAGCTAAAAGGAGGGTAAAGCCCAATGTCCAGAGGTCAGGGACTCGAGAGGACCCTCCTGTCCTACTGCCTCACCTGCCTGCTCTCCTCCATCTGCTTATGGCTCCTTCTCTGCTCTACCTCCTCCTCAGCCACCTTTGGCTCTTCATCTTCTCCGACGGCCTCCCTGGGCAGAAAAGGGGAGAAGACAGAATATTTTGCACCACACCATCTTCCTAATGCTCGGAGACGGCCATGGATCTGGGATCCCAGCTCAGAACTGTGCGGTTCAGTCCTTTGCTCTCTCTTCCCCTCAGCAGGTTTAGTCCCAGGCCAGGAGGTCCCCACAGATGCAGAAAAAAAAGGCAGAAAAGGGTGGGAAGGGAAATCAACGTTTTCCAGCGAGGTCCAGGCTTCCCTTTGTGGGTCTGGGAGTGCAGCCCAGGGCTGGTTACTCCGGCAGCGCGGGGCTGGGGGCCTCAGCCCCTCTTTTCTTCCCAGAGGGAGGAGGGCAGGAGGCACAGGCTCTCTGGGGGATGCCCTTCCGTAGCTGTGGGGGACACTTGCTCGGCCGCGAAGACAGCCAGCTTCTGTCTGGATCCATTTCAGTGTTGGCACTGATTCCATGCTAGTTCCCTGGGATCAATCTAACCTTTCTGGGATCACAAAGGGGAAAAGGAGCCTGTTGGGGTGGATGCTAGTCACCTGGGCACAATTTGGCTCCATGGGTTGGTAAAAGGGCCCACAGGCACCTTGGTGTGGTTTACTCTTGGTTTGGGGAGCAGATGGTGGTTATTGCCCCAGTTATCCCCAGGCTGGGGGACGATGGGGACCATGACCTAGCCCCAGCTCAGGAGAGGGTGGAAGGGTATTGCCACTTCACGGTCCTATCTCACCCAGCCTGGAGGGACAGCAAAGGCTTGGGAGAGGACCCCAGTTGAGTCCTGCTTTGGGGAAAGGTGTCCCCCATTACTGGAGAGTCCCAGTTTTGGGAACAACATCGGCCTGACCCAGGAGGCCACTGGCCTGTTGCTGGTTTTGTCCGGGGGGGAGAGGGTCTATGGCAGGGCAATATCTTGGGGAAGGAGGTGTTGCTGCCCCGGTGCTGGGCTGGGGACAGGATGGGGATGTCCTTGAGTTTGGGACGAGCTGGGATCGGGAGAGCTGGTCCCTGACCTCCTGCCATTTGGCAGGGAGTGGGGAATGTCTCTGACTGGTTCAGGATTCAGGGTGGTCCCTGACCTGAGGCCAGTCTGGGGAGAAGTCCTGTGAAGGCTGGCAAGGCCACCTCGGGTCCCTGTGCCCTGACAGTTCCTGGTAGGGGCCCTGGCCCCAGCACTGCTGTGCAGCAGGGGGTTTCTGAGCCCTGGGGGACAGTCTCTGAGCTTTGGGGGGGTGTGGGTCAGGACTGGGTGCTAGTTTGGGGTGAGGGATCTGCAACTGGCACTGGTCTGGGCTGGGTCGCATCAACCCCAGCGCCAGTTTGGGGTGAGGGATCTGTCACTCACACTTGTCTGGGACTGGGGGCATCAACCCCAGCACCAGTTTGGGGAAGAGGAGATCACCCATGACCAGCCATGGGGTTCGGGGAGAAGGTGCGGGCCTCAGGGACGGTTTGGGGCTTGGAAGGGCCTGGACTCGGCTCGGTCCTGCTGGTGTGGGGCAGGGGGTTTCTGAGCCCTGGGGACAGTCTCGGAGCCTGTGGGGCTGGGGGGGGGCGGTCAGGACTCGGTGCCAGTTTGGGGTG
>VWZL01003421.1:33458-43768 GCA_013396915.1 Stercorarius parasiticus | reverse complement strand
GCCATTGGCCTTCTTGGCCACGAGGGCACATTGCTGGCTCACGGGCATCCTGTTGTCCCCCAGGACTCCCAGGTCTCTTTCCACCGAGCTGCTCTCCAGCAGGTGCCCCCCAACCTGTCCTGGTGGAGGGGGTTATTCCTCCCCAGGTGCAGCACCCTACACGTGCCTTTGTTGAACTTCTTTAGAAGTTCTTGCCCACCTCCAGCCTGCTGGCCTTTGAGGGGGCTTGGAGAGACAGCCTTGGTGCTATGCGAGCACTGCTCATCGATAGCCAAAATGCTGTGTTATCAACGCCGCTCTAAGCTACAAATACAAAGCACAGCACTATGTGAGCTGCGAGGAGGAATGTTGACCTCATCCCAGCCAGACCCAGTACAGAATTTAATCCCCAAGGAGGGTTCAGGACCAGGATTAGATCTGGGGTTGGCAACCAGGGTGAGAAAGCATCCTGAGCATTTTTCCTTAGTCCCCCCCCTACCCCAGGTGGCTGCCCAGGAGGTGGGAAGGAGGGATCATGCCAACGGGAGCTTCCCAAAAGTCCCTGTTCCCCAAAGCAGCAGGTGCAGGACCAAATTTCAGGTGACTTTTCAGCAGAAGACAACCCTGCACCCATTCCACCAGTGATGGCAGCAAGTCTTGCCAAGATCTCAACATTCCTGGGGAGAGCGATCACGGCTGCTCTTTGGGGTTCTCTGCTGCTGGAGGCTTCCAGAGATAACAGTCAGATCTTTGCTCCATCCCGGCAGAGCATGAGGCACTTGAAGGCTCCTCTTGTCCCTGGTCCCAGAGCTGCAAACCAGTCTGGGCGCTGCCCTCCCCTCTGGGCAGGACAGGGGCAGGCAGACAGCAAGGTCCTGCAGCTGCTGGTGGTGCTGGTGGCACGTGAAGGATGGATATGTGTTGGACATGCCCCAGACTGTTCTTGCCGGGGGGTCTGACCTAGTCCAGCATCTCACGGTCTTCCTCGCTGAGCTCAACCACCTGGCTGGCCCCAAAATGGACATGTGTCCATGTGCACGGGGCAGTTGATGGTGAGGCTGGCAGGTCTTGGGGCACTTCTGCACGTCTTGGGGCATCCACTAGTGGGACCGAGGGGTGGCTGTTGGCACCGGCAGGGAATCCCTGGTCACTTCTCTTTGTCATCTGCTGGCTGCACTGGTGGGGCTGCCCAGTGGGTAGTCCCTTCTTGCCCAGCCAAGAAGAGAGAAAGGAGGTGAGGAGGGACCCCTGGACTCCATTAGGGCTCCAATGGCCATCTCAAAGCCCAGTCCCAGTTCCAGCTGTAGAACATCCTCGTGCACCAGGATGTCCACGGTGCAGAGGATGGCAGCCAGCATGGGCAGGTCCTGATCTGCTGCAGCTTCCTTCTATCTGGGGCTTCCTTCAGCTTGCCCAGCAGGTCTCGGCAGATTTGGGTTATGCTCAGGGACTCCATCGGGGATGTGGTGAGCTCCTCCATGTCGATGCCCAGGGACTCCATCAGGAATGTGGTGAGCTCCTGAGGGAGACCTGGTTCCTGAGGGGCTTGGAGCTGGTGGCAGCACTGACATTTCTTCCTTGCGCCACGTCTCCTGTCTCCTGGGGGAGCTCCCTTGCAGAACCCTCTTCCCTGCACACTTGCTTCCCCACCATCCTCTTCCACGGGGCTTTTCCCATCTGTGGGGGGAAATACTGTCTGGATTGTGGGGGTTCCTGTGGGACAGGATGGACCCAGCGCTGATGGATGCCAGGGCCCATGCCACCGTGGGGGACAGCGGGTCCTGCAGAGAGCCCTGGGGCTGTGCAAGGGGCTGGCCCTGCCCATCCCTCCCCGTGGTTCCAGGGAAATGTCCAGCAGCTCAAACACCTCCCGAAGGTGACCGACCCAGAGGTGGTGGTGGCTGGACATCCCCGGGGGCTCACAGGGAGCCAGGGTCCCCGGCACAGCGTGAGCTCCCCGTGGCCTTCTGGATTCTTGGTTTATGCCGCTTGAATTGATATGTGTTGCGGCTGGAGTCTTTCTTGCCGTGTATATTAGGGCTCTTTTCTCAGCTCGCTGCAAGATTCAGCTGTGGAAAAGCCACCTTTCCCAGCTTCCAGCGTGCAAGACCCTCACTGAGTAATTGAGAAGATCTCAGGGAAGTGTTCAGGATACTACAGTTTTAATCAGTCAATAAAAGTCAACTTTCACATCCATGTCCTCCACCGAGGCCTTGCCTCAGTGGGGACACAGCTTGTCGCTGCTGCTCTTCCAGAGGAGCCCGTTCCTCCTTCCCTCCATCTCCCCGCTGTTTCCCGATTGCAGCCTCTTTTCCTGCAGCCTCTCCCGGTTCCCGTGCCCGGGGCGGCAGCCTGGTCCCTCCGCTCCACGGGGAGCAAACCCGGCTGGGCCCTGCTGTCCCCTCTGGGCAGGACGGCAGCGGGCAGACAGCCACGTCCTGGGGACAGCAGGGACCGAGAGGGGCGGTGATGGGCGGGAGACTCCTGGTCACTGCTCTCCATCGTCTGCTGGCTGCACTGGGGGGGGCCGCCCAGCAGGTAGGGTCTTCTTGGACACCTTAGGAAAGAGAAAGGAGGTGAGGAGGGACCCCTGGGCTCCAGGCTGGGGGCAGAGGGGGACTCTGGGGTCCAAGCAGGGGACCTGAGCGGTGGGCATCTCCTGGGCATCCCTGGCATTAGCCCTTGCCCTCTGCAAGCCCTGCAGGACACCCCCCTCCCCTGGCCTCTTCCAGGCATGGTGGCCCTGCGCCTCTCTGGCTGTGTGCCACATCCTGCCTCTCGGTGTTCTTGCCCTCCCAGCAGTCGCATGGACATCTCCCCGCTGGCCAGGATCCCCACAGGCCCCAGTGCCGATCCCCAGGAGAGCCCAGCAGGGCCCCCTTGCTGGTGGAGGGCACTGGGGGGGTGACATTGGGGTGCCCCTGCTAACTGCCATGACCGTCCTCCATAAAACAGACACCCTCTGGCCCCAGACAGAGGGGGAGTGAGCAGGCTGATGGTCAGCTGGCTCAGTGCGGGCAGAAGCCCTGTGGCTGTCTGCTGGAACATCTCCACAGGGGACAAAGGGACGATAGCGTGCAGGGAGTCATTCGGTGTCAGTCCCACTCCTGATTAACAGCCCCGTGCAAACCCCAAATCAACGAGAGGCCACCACATCTCTCACCGTCATCCCAACCCTCCCAGACCACAGCACCTCATCCCACAGAAACTCCTCCGGAACAATGCCGAAGTCTGCTCTCTTGAAGTCCAGGGTAGTGAGCTTGCTACGTGCTCTCCTCGCTGCCCGAAGGATCTTGAATTCTACCATTTCATGATCACTGCAGCCGAGGCTACCCTTGAGCTTGACACTCACCACCAGCCCCTCCTTGTTGGTAAGAACAAGGTCCACCATAGTTCCTCTCCTTGTTGGCTCCCCTACCATTTGAAGGAGAAAGTTGTCACTGACACATTCCAAGAACTTCCTGGATTTCTTGTGCCCCGCTGTGTTGTCCTTCCAACAGGTATCAGGATGGTTGAAGTCCCCCATGATGACCAGGGTCTGTGAACGCAATACGGCTCCTATATCTGTCTGAGGAGGGCCTCATCCGCTCTGTCATCCTGGTCAGGTGGCCTGTAGCAGACCCCTACCGTAATGTCCCCTGCCCCTGCGTTGCCTTTAATCTTGATCCATAAGCTCTCCGTTGGGTCTTCATCCATCCCCAGGTGGAGCTCCATGGACTCCAGCTGTTCATTGACATAGAGGGACATGGGTTAGTGGTGGGCTTGGCAGAGTTGGGTTGATGGTTGGACTGGATGATCTGAAAGGTCCATTCCAACCTAGACAATTCTATGATTCTATGATTCCATGACCCATCCCTGTCCTCCCAAGCTGTGCTTACCCTGCCCATGCTCCTCCCAGTCCCACCTTTTCTTGCTGGCGCTCCTTACACCACCATCAGCATGGCGTGTTTGCGCGCGTCCACCTTGCGCTGGAGATGGAGTGGCAGCTCCTGGTCCCCTTCCCTGCTGCTGCTGGGCGCTGGGCCGTCCGCTATCCAAAACCAGCCGCACTCCTCTTCAATGGTCCTCCAGATGCTGGCCTTGGCTTCGTACCAGCACCGCTGCATGCACCGCAGACTGACCCCCTTCCCCAAGCCCCTGAACTCCACCGAGGGCAGGGGCTCCATCCCAGCAATCAGCAGCCACTCCAGGGCCGCAGGGGAGGGGGCCTGTGCCCACGGGGGCTGGGGACACGTGGGTACCTTGGTGGGGAGAGCCCCCCCATCTCCAGCTGGCTGCCGATCTGCACTGCTGCTGTCACTGCCTCGTGTCCATGCCTGCGAGCTCCTGGGCAGACACGCATTGCAGTCCCTGCAGCATCTCTCGGGGGGTATTTCGGGGAACCGCTGGGTGCTCTCCCACACATAGACCACCTCCCCACCCATGGCCAGCTCAAAGCCCAGCCCCACTTCCAGCTGTAGGTCCTCCTCGTGCACCAGGATGTCCGCAGTGTGGAGGATGGTGGTCAGCATGGGCAGGTCCTGTTCTTCCGTGGGCTCGCTGCAGTGTGGGCAGCTGCCGGTGAAGCATCGGCCGCACTGCAGGCAGACGAGGTATTCTCTCCTCACGGCTCTGCACAGGACCGGGGTGGTGCTATCCGGAACTTCTTGCAGCTTGCCCAGCAGGTCTTGGCAGATTTGGGTTATGTCCAGGGACTCCATCAGGGATGTGGTGAACTCCTCCATGTCAGTGGGGGAGAGCTGGTTCCCGAGGAGCTTGGAGCTGGTGGCAGCACTGACATTTCTTCCTTGCGCCACGTCTCCTGTCTCCTGGGGGAGCTCCCTTGCAGAACCCTCTTCCCTGCCGCAGTCACTTCCCCACCGTCCTCCTCCATGGGGCTTCTCCCACCTGTGGGGGGAAATGCCGTCTGGACTGTGGGGGCTGCTGTGGGTCGGGATAGACCCAGCACCCTCTCTCTGCCTTCTCCCAACCGACTGGGGGGGTTTCCCAGCTCCCCAGAGCCAGCTCTGAGGGGTCTGGGATGCTCTGCGTGAGGTGGGTTCTTGGGGGACATGGCGCAAGCCCAGCCCAGCATAGTGAGGGGCTGGGCGCCTTCCAGCCCAAGGAGAAAAGTGCCAGCCCAGAGCAGGGGCTGAGGACAGAGCTCTGGGGCCACCAGTGGGCTCTGTGGGATGGGGTATGGTGGGTACCAGCAGATGGAAACCTGCCATCCCCGCAGGGGTTTGCCCTGGCCCTCTACCAGGGAAGGGCTCTTCTTACCCATCCTTCAGGCTCCCTGTAGACCTCTCCACACCTTCCGAGTGGGCGACGGCTCCTGGGGGAGAAGGCAGAAGGAGAATGACAAGGCCAGCCATTGTGGGGGCCCATGCAACGGGTGTCTCTCTTGGCCGGGAGCTGCTGCGGAGCCGGCCACAGCTCTGGGACGGGGACACTCACCTCTTGCGTCCTTCCTCCTGCCTTTCTGACTGCTCTTCACTGCAGAGGTCCCTTGCTCCCCGAAAGCAAGGCCTGGGTTAGTGCAGGGTGTCCCTCGGCCAGGAGGGCCCCTGCCCGGCAAAGAAGGACCCTGGGAAGAGTAACTGGAGTTAGAGCAACAGGAGCATCCCTGTCCCCAAGCCTGGTGCCCCAGTGGAGGTGGCTTGGTGGCTCCAGAGCAGGGGGCCTGGCTAGATGGGCAATGGCCACTGTTCACTGCTCCCTCCGAGCACCCTGGGGATGGGGTCTGCCCCAGGCTACCCCCACCCAGGGAGTGTTTGCCAAGACAGACGCCTACCCTGGCCTTGCTCTTAAAGCAGCAGATCCTGGAGATGACCAAAGCGAATATGGCCAACGAGCCGAGGATGCAGGGAAGCAAGAGTATGCAGAAGAAGACCCAAAAGCCTGACATGAAAGGCAGCTCCATCCACGGCTCCATCTTGCCCAGGAAGTGCCAGGATCTCCTGCAGAGTTCTGCATGACAATGGGTTATGCAAAGGGGTCAGGTGGGGAGGCCGAGGAACCCAGCGAGATCCCCCGAGGGGAGGAGAGGTTGGGGTGAAACCTAAGCACCCTGTTTGGTGTTTGCTTTTCTTCCTACTTCTGATGTGATTTTCACACGTTTGCCCAGCAGCTTGCTTGCTCGATGTCTCGCAGTGAATCCCAGAATCCCAGATTGGCAGGGGTTGGAAGGGACCTCTGGAGATCATCCCATCCAACCCCCTGCCAGAGCAGGGTCACCCAGAGCAGGTGGCACAGGAACGCGTCCAGGTGGGGTTGGAATGTCTCCAGAGACGGAGACTCCACCACCTCTCTGGGCAGTCTGTGCCAGGGCTCTGCCACCCTCACAGGAAAGAAGTTCCTCCTCATATTGAGATGGAACTTCCCAGGTTCAAGTTTGTGCCCGTTACCCCTTGTCCTGTCCCCAGGCACCACTGAAAAGAGCCTGGCCCCATCCTCCTGACACCCACCCTTGAAGTATTTACAAGCGTTGATAAGATCCCCCCTCAGACATCTTTTTTCCAGACTAAAAAGACCCAAATCCCTCAGCCTTTCCTCATCAGAGAGGTGTTCCAGTCCCCTCATCATCTTGGTAGCCCTTTGCTACCAAGGGTAGGCCTGAGCAGTAAAGACCAAAGCAAAGGCGGCATTCGATGACTCCACCTTCTCCGCATCCTCTGTCACCATGGCTCCTGTCTCATTCAACAGCGGGCCCACATTTTCTCTAGTTTTCCTTTTGCCTCCAATATACTTGAAGAAACCCTTCCTGTCGACCTTGACATCCCTTGCCAGGTTTAATTCCAAGGAGGCCTTGGCTTTCCTTTTTTCATCCCTGCATACTCTGACAACATTCTCGTAACCTTCCCAAATGGTCAATCCCATCTTCCATGTACTGTAAACTTCCTTCTTCCACTTGAGCTTTTTCAGAAGCTCCCTGCTCAACCATGCAGGTCTCCTGCTTCCCTTGCCCGATTTCCTGCTTTTAGTGGTGCACCCATCCTGAGCTTGGAGGAAGTGGTGTTAGAATACCAACCAGCTCTCTTGAGCCCCCTGCCTTCCAGAGCCCAAGCCCACAGGATTTATCCAAGCAGTTTCTTGAAGAGGTCAAAGTTAGCCCCCCTGAAGTCCAAGGTTGCAATCCTACTTGTTGTTTTGTGCGTACTACCCATGATCCTGAACTCTGTCTTCTCATGATCACTACAGCCAAGGCTGCCCCCAGACTTAATGAGCTCCACCAGTTCCTCTTTGTTTGTCAGTGCTAGATCCCGTAGTACTCCTCTCCTTGTTGGCTCCTCTACCACCTGAGTCGAAAAGTTAGCATCCACACGNCCAACCAGCTCTCTTGAGCCCCCTGCCTTCCAGAGCCCAAGCCCACAGGATTTATCCAAGCAGTTTCTTGAAGAGGTCAAAGTTAGCCCCCCTGAAGTCCAAGGTTGCAATCCTACTTGTTGTTTTGTGCGTACTACCCATGATCCTGAACTCTGTCTTCTCATGATCACTACAGCCAAGGCTGCCCCCAGACTTAATGAGCTCCACCAGTTCCTCTTTGTTTGTCAGTACTAGATCCCGTAGTACTCCTCTCCTTGTTGGCTCCTCTACCACCTGAGTCGAAAAGTTAGCATCCACACGCTGGAGGAACCTCCTGGACTGTACATACCTGGCTGTGTGGCCTTCCCAGCAGATATCAGGGTGATTGGAGCGCCCCAGGAGAACCAAAGCCTGCGACTGCAAGGCTACTTTCAGCTGTTGGTAGAAGGTCTTCTCACCAGCTTCCCCATCCTGATCAGGCGGCCCGTAATAAACACCCACAACAGTGTCTCTCCTATCGNCGAAAAGTTAGCATCCACACGCTGGAGGAACCTCCTGGACTGTACATACCTGGCTGTGTGGCCTTCCCAGCAGATATCAGGGTGATTGGAGCGCCCCAGGAGAACCAAAGCCTGCGACTGCAAGGCTACTTTCAGCTGTTGGTAGAAGGTCTTCTCACCAGCTTCCCCATCCTGATCAGGCGGCCCGTAATAAACACCCACAACAGTGTCTCTCCTATCGGCCTGCCCCTTAATCCTTACCCACAAGCTCTCAACTCTCTCTTCCTCTGCCCCCAGGGAGAGCTCGATACGTTCCAGATACTCTCTCACACAAAGAGCAACTCCACCACCTCTCCTCCTGTCTTTCCTAAAATGCACACAGCCATCCACGCCAGCGTTCCAGGCAGGTGAGCTGTCCCACCACGTCTCAGGAATTGCAGTGAGATCGTGTCCCTGCGACCACACGCAGATCTCCAGCTCTTCCTTTTTATTCCCCACGCTGCGTGCGTTGGTGTAGAAGCATCTCGGAGAGGGAGTTGAGCATATCGTGCTGCCACCCAAGTGTGGTGCCACACCCTGTTTGCCCCCTTTTCCCAGCTTCAAAAAGCCCCCAAACCAGCCCTTTGCTGTCTCTCTTTGCCACCATTCCCTTCCCCAGCGCGGACTTACCTGCAGTGGAGCTGGTCTCCTCGGAGAGTGAAGGTGACACTTGAGTCTCCCAGAAACCCATGAAAGACCCACCATTGTGATGCAATGGTGACATCACGTCATGTCACAGAAGCCCTGTGTCCAGGTCTGGGGAGCACTGCTCCCCACAGGACATAGCCCAGGGCCAGCTGGGGAGCAGGCAGTCCCTCTGGGCCACCCATCTCCATCCCTAGGCCAGGATGGGCCACTGTGGTGGCTTCCTGGTCCTGGTGGCACCAGGGCTGCTCTGGTGGCCTGGGGGACCTGCTGATCCTAGCAGTCTAGTAGACTCTGGGTGCGCATTGATAACTTCCTAATCCCTCTTTAAATTGAAAGAGGGTAGGTTTAGATCGGTGATAACGAAGAAGTTCTTTACAAGGGTGGTGCGACATGGGAACAGGTTGCCCTGAGAAGCTGTGGATGCCCAAGAAGTCCCTTGCCCAGCCCAATCCAGCCATCCCCTTCCTGGTGCTTTGGCTCAGCCACGATGGGTTCCTCAGCCCAGCAGAGCTGAGCCCCTGCCAGGGGTTTGGAGCAACCCCAAAGCCCTTCCCCGACACCCCGCTTTGGAGGATGCCTTTCAGTTCTGCCTGCCTCCTGTCCCACATTCCCCCAGGAAGGCGGGCAGAGCTGCTTGTAGCAGGCTCCGGCAGGGAGGTTCAGTTCCCTGGAAAGGGAACATCTTCAAGGAGGGCAAGAAGGGGGATGTGGGGAACCATACATCAGTCAAACCTGTAACTCCTCCATGTGGGGCCTGGGGGACATCCTGGCATCCCTGGCAGCAGCCCCCCACTCCCAGCCTCCTCCCGTCTCCATGGCAACTGCAGACACAAAAACCATGGCAACCCCATGGCAACAGCACAGGCAATGCCACCAGTTCCCACAGTCTGGAGGCGGGCAGATGCCCGGGCGTGCTGAAGCCGGAGATCTCTTCTTCTGCACTTCATGGCCACCACCCTTCCAACCCTGCAGTGGTGACCACCGGCAACTCTGGATGGAGGAGAAGGGGTTGTCCTGCTGCCCCAAGGTGGCCAGATACGGTCATCTCAGACTCATCCATCACTGTCATCCCAGGGTTGGGGGAGCAGGTCCCCCACCCCAGCACAGTCCTGTCTCTCCAGGTCCACATCAGCTGCTTCATGTCCAACCTGGACCCCAGGAAGCCCGTTTCAGAGGGCATTTATTTTCCCTGGGTCAGGAGCCAGGCAGAACCCAAAGAGGGGGTGTTGGGGAAGGGCTTCGGGGTTGCTCCAAGCCCCCAGCAGGATCTTGGCTCTGCTGGGCTGAGGGAACCCATCGCGGCTGGACCAAGGCACCAGGAGGGGGATGACTGGGCTGGGCGAAGGAGGACAATCTGGGGTCTGACTTGGGGTCAACGAGCAGGGACATGTCTGTAGATAATTTGTGGAGAACCCTACTGGCTTCTAGGATGGCCCAACTGGCCCTCCACACTGCCTGCTTGGCCCCCTTGGAGGTGTCATGGGTGGAAGAGCTCCAGGACCAAGCGAGCCAAGCAGTCTCCTCACCAGCGACCATCAGAGGGCAAAAGAAGAGCAGATCCAGCCCCATATTGGGCGCTTTTCTGCTAATCCTTGGCGTCTGGCCCCCGCCATCCCCTTCCAGCCCTGAGTGCCTGACCCTACTGCTCCCAAGGGCTGAGCAGAGATGGGGTGCTGGTGGGGAGCACCCCCCCTGGGGACCTCCTGGTGCTCACACAGGTGGTGGTGATCCTATCGGGGCATCCCCCATCGCTACCGCTTGTTCAGGCTCCTACTGACAGCCCCCCAAAAAACACCAGCATCGCAAATCTTGCTCCAGCATCCCACCCACGGCTTGGCACCCCGCTGGTGTGTCCCCATC
>VWZL01003420.1:1097109-1174150 GCA_013396915.1 Stercorarius parasiticus | reverse complement strand
AGAGGGGCCGTGGCGTAAGGGACGAGGGGGAGGACGGCGCCTGGGGAGCACCATGAGCTCCGCTGGTGAGTGCCCGGGGAAAGTTTGGGCGACCAGCGGTTTCCCGGCGGGGACGGGACGGGGTGGGGGAGGGAGGTGCTCCGCGGCCACCCCGCGGTACCGGTGCGGGACGGGAGCCGGAGCCGCCGCCGCGCTTCTTGTCCCGGCGGCACCGGGAGATTGCGCCCGGCTTTCCCCTTCTCACACCGCCGCGGCGCGGCCGGGTGCTGAGTCCCCCCGACCTCGCCCCGGCGAAGAGCGGGGCGGCGGGGGTGGGGGAGCAGCCCTTCCCCGGGGTCCGCTCCTGGCGCCCCGCTCCACTCCCGGCGTGTTCGGCGGGAGAGACTCCGTGCCCGGCGGCGGAGCCGGTCGCTTGGCGTGGGGCTGAGCTGGCGGCGGGTGGAACCCGGCGGGGAAGCCATCACCGGGGGTCGGGGTTATCGCCCTGTCTGACTTGGCGGGGCTGCGAAACTCTGTCAGCGGCCGAGCTCGGGCTCTGCTCGGAGGCTGTACCTGCCCCGACCCAGCCGTGGGAGCCGCAGCCGGCGGCAGGGCACTGTCACCGCTGGCGTTTCCAGCTGCGGGTTTGAACTCGCCCACCTCAGCCCCCTCCTCACCTTTGCTCCTATCTCCCTTCCTTTGACCGTTGCCGATTTTATGGCAAAAAAAAAAAAAAAGAGCTGCAAGGCAAATTCTTGGTTTAAAACGAGAGCTCCCTGTGTTTAAGGGAGTTGCTGGTCTTTTCGTGTTTGTTGGGCTGCGCGGTGGTGTGCTTTTAGTACTTTTGTTCACTGTTAGGTTAGTGAATTCCCTTCTTAGTCCGCTTGAAGACGTTTTTTTCGCTGAAAGATGTCATGTGTACGTTATGATGTAATGGGTGGAAACGCAACTAATTACAGTGTAAACCTGAAGCAGCGAAGTGCTTCCTGTAAGGATCGGGGAGGGGGGGAAGCAGTTCCAAAGAAAAAGCCATACACAGACATCGGGCAAAAACATCAACTTAATTCTCAGTGCTTTCCTCTCAAATACGTCAAACTGTTATCAAGTCCAGCGTTAATTAAGTTGTCTGGGCTCCCTTAGTTAGTCAGAACTTACTGGAAAATAAAAAGCTATTCAATTCATCTTTCTGCTGCATTTAATATATTTCCAGTTTTAATATATATGATGGAACTGATTTTGTTTAGGTCGGGAAAAACATGTAATGAAGTGGAATATCGTCACTACTTAACAGCTGCGTTGTCTGTTCACCTTGTTTAGTAGTGCCGCTAGTAGTACAATTCACCCTTGCTCTTTTAGGAGTTAAACAGCTGTGCAAATAAAAGATATGTGTTAGGGGGTGCTCAAGAGCTTAGAGCTGGGCTGTGTAAATAAAATTTGGTATAGTACTAAGTTTCAGAAAGTTGGGTAGATTTTCAGCACTAAACAGTGATTTCAGGACTTCTAGAGCTGAGGTTGCATGACTGAGTCTGTTGGTTTAGTTTATGTTGTGGTAGTGTTTGTGAGGAAGGGGTTCTGGTGAACAAAGTCACTTAGAAGGCAAAAGAGAAAGGGATGCTGAGGAATATCAATAAGAAGAAAGTGGGACAGTTTCATGGAAAATGTGAATTTTAGCGAGGGATTTGAAGGGGAAGGCGTAGAGACAGTCCAGGAAGAGGGAAGCTAGGGTTACGTGAAGGCTGTTGAAGAGGGGATGAAGAGTATTTTGTGTGTGATGGATTATGTGAGGGTAAAAAAAATATAGGGGGAACAGGTGAAATAAGATCAGAGATTCACAATCCTGCTGACAGTGGCATGACAGTTTTTGACATTTCAGTTAAGGAGCTCATAGGCAGGGTATGAAGAGACTGGGAACTGCTAGAAAAGGGTTCTGAAGGTTTAACATCTGTCTCTTTGTATTGCTGCAGGATTTAACTCCTGAAATATATAGAGATGCTTTATAAAGCCATTGCTCAAATAAAATCTTACCAACTCCTGTATTTTAATTTCAGTCCTGTGATCTATAGGGTCTATTTCCTACATTGGAATTATGTAGATTGTGAATTCAGTCCTTGCTCTGATTTGTGTAAGCTAGTGTTCTGACAACTGATTTGTAATACAGCATTCAGTAAAAATGTTATCCTGTGTGAAGGCTTCAGATGGAATTTGAAATGCCTGAAAATCCCTCTGCTCTTCCTTCAGTTAAACTTGGAGGGCTTGAGTGTCTCTCTCTTATGTCTTCTTTTAATGTACCTTTAGAACAAAGCAACTTGGTACAGCATTGTCAGTATTGATTTAATATTTTTAAGTAGGATTTGCAGATATGAGCGATGTTCAGCTTGATATGCAGGACCCTCTGAAAGAGACACTATGGTGTAGGGAGAGAAATACTGAACACAGCTTCTGTCTGTGGATAGAAGTTGCATAAGGTCCAACATTGGAGTGGAGTTAAGGCTGGGTTATCAGCTTGCCTTCTGCCTTCCTAAACATTTTCAATTTGTTGCTATATATCTCTTCTAGTTCCTGTACAGAGTTGTTTCATTTAAATCTCAATTCAGAGCTGGATGTAATTCAGTGATAGGTGAAGCAGTTCTTTCATAGCTGTTGCTTACATGTGTATGAAGATGTATGTGTAAATCTGGACTTGTTAGAACTAAGGGACTATAGCACTTATTTAAAATACTTCTCGATAATGTAAAAATCATCGTAGTGATATATTGTTGGTTGTATGTTGGTTTCAACCTTCATTTATAGCTGTTCTTTCATTGCTTTCTTATATGCTGCTTGTTCTTTACATACGATGCTAATGAATGTGCATTTACTCATTTTCTGCCTGGAACTATTGTGCTGTCTTCAAGTATGTGCTTTGCCTTTAAAAGGGAAAAACAAAAGCTCAGAGTTATGAGTTTGACATTTATTATTTCTTGCTGAAGAAACAGTCCTTATATGTGAATCTATACAGCTTATTTAATGTGGGCAGAATGTATAGCTTAGACTTGAAATCTGGTTTGACAACAGCAATGAGAAATATGTGGTGTGTTTTAATGTCAAAAATGTAATTCAAAGGGGGAAAAAAAACATAACAGGAACAGAATAAACAAAATCAACATGACTTTTTCCAATCAAACTTCATTGCGTTCAAGGGTTGAAAAAACGTGGCCTACAGGGTTTAATGTCCCTTTAGCCCTCTAATATGTCAAGTCTCATTAGAGTTACTCAGCTCTATCTCCACATGTGATCTTAAAAGGTTGTTTATTCATCTCTTGTCCTTACTCTAAAGTTATCCCCAACTTTCCTGGTTTATTTCAACCAGTCATTCAACAACCTGAGATTTTGAAATGAATGTTTTCCTTTTGCAGTTTATTTAGGATGTTTTCTAAAACCATAGTGGTTTGGAAACTGTCGTTTTCCCCTTGTATTTTAAAAACTACATGTGTTATCTTCCGGGATGTCATGACTCATTCCTTTTTTTGTTTTCTTTTGAGCATTGTGTCACCTGAGAAAATCAGAGCCTCTGCATAATGAGAAAATAAATACGCATTCACAGGAAATAAATTAATGATCTCAGAATACTTTTTTGAGGTGTTTTCCTAAAGAAACTTTATTTCTGTAACTGAAAGCAAAATAATTGAACTGAAAAGCCTTGTTGTGAGCCGCTAAAGCTTAAGTTGCTGGAGAACAGAAGTTTTAAAATGCTTTATCTCTTTCTCTGTGCAGTGTATTAACTACCATCACAATAACGTCTGACTGTAACCCAAACATATAGCAATAATTATGTCTATCCCTACACACTTTTATAAAAGCTGGATTGGCTTTCTTGTTTTGTGTCTGTGAGTTGAAGTGTTTTATGCCAAAAGTGGTCTCAGGCACAGTAAATTGTCTGTTGGAGCGAGCTCCTCCTGCACATAAGAAAAAACAGCACATTGATCCCCTGGTAGATACCTGTTGGGCATTGTATTATTTTCATATATAGCCTACAGATGTAATTTCCTAACTCCGAGGATACAATATGCATATGTAAACAAGGTGCCATGAGAAAGCCAATATGTACATTTACAGTAGGCCAGCTGTGAAGCGGTAATTGTTTCAAGCCCTTTCCTCTTCTTTTTGTAGTACTTGTGAAATAGATAGGTGAAGTAGTATGTGAAATAGGTGAAAAGGGATCAACTGTCTTGTATATTTTGCAGTAAGATAAGAGTATATGTATGGTCAGCTACTATAGAATACCTGGTTTGTTAAATTCACACCTTGGCTTAGCATGTAGTAACTTGACTGAGTACCCAAACCTTAAGTTTAGGTCCAGCTGCTATCAAAATCTTATGTCACACTGATTATTTGTTTTACCATCTTCCTACAGATACATGGTTCAAAAAGGATATTTCTTTAGGGTGGAGTGCAGGGTCTTGGCGTGGAAATAACTCTTGAGTGACTAGAGGGCAGTCCTGCAGAGGAACCTGGACACCAGGAGAGAGGCCTCTGTCCATGTGGAGTGTTGCACGGAAAGGCATATCCAGTTATGTCTGCATGATGGACAGTGTTGCCAAGCAGATGAGCTATTAGAATTTTATATTTTCTGGATATCCTTTTAGTTTGGTTTGTAAAGGAGGATTGGGATGATCAGTCGTAGATCACAAGTTTGTTTCCCTGCAGCCAGAATCATTTGTCCCCATCTCTTGGACAGATGCAGGTGAACATAACTTGTTCTTGTTCTTTTGCTGTTCCCAAGTGTAGAAGTTGTTAGCAGAATCTTGGAAGCATGGGCATAAATGCAACCTGGGAAAATAATGTTCCTTTAGCAACAGTAGGGTTTGTTGCAGAAGAGGTAGTGCTATTTGATTTTTTTTTTTTTTTGCCTCAGTTCACTACTTCTTTCCCCCTGTTCCTGCATATAAATACTGGGTAAGCAAGATAACAAGAGGCAAAACTTTGAGAAGGAGACTTAAAGCTGTGTAATAATAGTGCTTAAGACTGCACTGTCTTACTGGCTTTCCTTGTTCATTCATGATGTTGCAGAGGAGAAGATACACCAGGATTTTTAAGTGAGGTCCTCAAATGTCAAGTCCTATCATCTGAAGAACAGAAATGGACACTTCAAGGCCAAAACATTGAGAGTTCAACTTGCTCCAGGGTGTTCTTATCCTCCTCTAAAACAACTTGAAGGCAGGGCAGGAACATGTGCTTTTTGAGCAGTAGTGAGTGTCAGTCGCAGAGGAGCTCAGCAGGATGAGAATGGGTGTTGTTTTTCCTCAGCACGCTGGAGGCGTTAATTCACCAGAGGGACAAGACAAACGTCTGTTCTCTGTGCTGTGACCTGAAGTAGGACAGAGAACATATGCATTGACCTGCATGGGTGGTGCTAATGGCTATTCATTGTTAGAAAAATGATGCTCTTTTTAATCCACTTTTTAATTTTTTTAAGGGCATCGGGTGTGTTGGTATTTGTAAGTATTGGCTTTTTTCTTCAGCATTGAACATGGTGTTGACTGCTTTAGATGAGCAGCAGATTTCCTGTTGGTGATGGCAGCTTTGTTAGTCATTTTATTTATGGATTTCTTCCTTTGCCTAGTCAAGCAAATCAGAGGATATCTCTGGCTGCTTCTCTAACTCCTAACTATTTAATCCATTTGTGCAAATAAAAGTGTGTGTTTCTGCTCTTACATTTGGGTTTATTAGTGGTAGTCCAGGATGCTAATTTGGATGTGGGGATCTCCTCTGAGAAATGGGGTAAAATTGGAGGGGGGGAGTGGGGAAAATCATGGTGATTTTCTAATCCCCTTGAGCAAGGCAAGCCAGAGAATCCAATGTCCAGTCCAAAATTTCCTCTGAAGCTTCTACATGTTTCAGAAAGTGAGTTTAGGTTGACTGTAAGTGCTGGTGACTCCACCATAACCCTAGGCATGATTTTCCTGTAGTTAATTATCCTTGGGGCTTAATGATAATTTTAAAGCCTTGTTTCTAGTTTGAGCTTGTCAAACTTTAGTGGTCAGCTATGGCATCTCATCGTCTCTTTTTTTCCCGATTAAAGAGCCATCTTTTCTCAAAAATCTTTCACATATGCACGAGCATATATATTATCACCATCTCACTTAAATTCTTGGTTAAATTAAGCCGAATGAGCCTTCTTGGGATTTGAGGCATGATTTCTCGCCTTTGCATACTTCTATAGTTACTTCTTGAATTCGTTTTATGTTTTTATCTAAGAATGCCAGAAGGTGACATAGCATGTCACTAACAGTCTGGCAGGTGTTGTGTATAGAAATATTTTCATCTCCCTTCATCTTCTTATATTTATCTCCTTGTAATTTGGAGCATTATTTACCACCTTAGCTGCAGACCTGCATGGAGCTCATATAAAATAACTGTCTACAATAATTTCCAAATTCTCTTCAGTTTCTACTCTAAGCATAACCAAACATGTCTATTCTTAGGTGAACAACTCTATATGGCACCAGGAAAAAGCCCATTGTCCAAACAACTCGCCACTGCAAGCATTCGTTGTGTAATGTTTCCTTGATTATATTTATTGATTTTCACCAAACAGGGTTGCTTTTGCTTGTCATTTAACAACAAGTCATTCTCATATGACTTCCAGTCATTGCTTACACCTTTATATATAACAGTTGCCCCCTACTTAGTTTTCTTTCTTTTCAGGGTTGGAAATTGTCCCTTTTAAAGAGCTATGTTATGTACAACTGGTTTGGATTCACATGTGGTGAATTAAATTAGTTTCTAATCAACTGAACTTCAATTCTCGATTTCTAATCGAAATTGATATACTTAAATTACTAATATACCTAAATCTAAATTACCCTTGCCTAGCTGCTGTGATTTTTTTCTGAGAAGTTCAATACTTGTATTTTTCAGAAACTTAAATATATTTTGTTGAGGAAAACTATTGGCATGCATTCTCTTCCTGAAGTCTTTCCTCTCACGTCATAGTATGTGATGAGGAGCCCTTTCAAACATTCCTTTCCGATTGAGCTGTCTACTGCGGATCTGTATTGATACTGAGACTGTAATGTGCCTGTTAATACATTGACCCATATCTACTCTAGATGAAATGAGCAATTACTTTAAAGCAGATAGTGGTGTCTTTATTGTACCAGACCACTTGCGGATCTCTTCTCTCTATCTCAATGCTTTTTAACGTTGAAGTCATTTGAAAGATTCTAGTAGGCTCCAGAAATCGTATTGAATCAGGCTTATTATCATAAGTGAATTTTTCTGGCTGTGTTCGCTATCCAGGTTTCCACTATTGGCATATAAACAACTGGTTTGTTTTCTTTGCATCCCTTTACATTTTCATGTTTTAATTTTGGATCTCATATGCGGGTAATGGTATATCATACCTTCTCAGTGTCCTCCCTAATGAATACTCGTTGAAAGCCCTAGAGAATAATCTAGTTTGACTGCTATCCAAAACGTTAGGCAGTCCCACTAGACAGAGAGAAACTTCCAAGGTTTATGGAATTCAATTTGTGGAGTCGGACAAATAATCCACAGGATATCACTTACCTAGCCAGCATTTAATATCCTGTATCTTCTGCAATCTGTTTCTCTCATTTAGGCATCAGGAAGGGTTCCCAAGCAGACTGTCTCTCTCTCCTGTTTTCAAGGAGCTTTAATATCTTAATAATAATTACTGAACTTGGCCCAGGTCTACTACTGCGTTGTGTTCTGTGACGAACTGGGCATCCCTTCTTCAATTTTTACTGTAGGAAACGGGCTTCTTTATTGCCACCGCTTAATTTTCCAACTGAATAGGCAGTTGCCTTGTCTGACAGTGAGTATATGACTCTCTTTGCTCTTCAGGATCAGTGGTTCCCCATCCCAAGGGTTAATTTTATTTTTTTTTTCCTTAGCAAACTATTGACTCTTCACTGTGTATGAAACTGCTGTCTTTAGATAAGAAGCAGAAGGTGATACAGCCTTTGCAGTAGCTGGGAGTTGGATCACTCTTGCCTGTCATTGGTGGCTATAGGGAGCTGTGCCTTTTGAAAGAAGTTCTGCGTTCCCTCTTGCAAAATGTCTTAAAAATTATCTCTACCATCGGGTTTACCTCTTTGCTAATATAATTGCAGTGAGGGCAGCTATTCTAAGTGTTAAGTGGAGTCAGTCTGGATACCATTTAATGATTCATGTCCTAGAAAAACATGGTTTTCCTGTTTCTATAGTAGAGACATTGTTTCTGGCTGGCTGCTGAAAGAGTGGCTTAGTGTTTGGGAAATGCTTGCAGTTGAGGGCATCTGCCTTTTTTCTTTCTTTTTTTTTTTTTTTACCATCTAGACTTCTGTCAAAGAACCAAAAAAATGCAAAACAGAAAAAAACCCGAGCCTGAAACTTTATTCTCGTATTTCTAGGCTAGAGATTAGGATACAGTTGCATATCTGTAATAATAACGGTAATAAAAAACAATGAAACACAGTTCAAAGGGAATAATAAAATCAATGGCTTACCCAGTCTCTTTGCATGTGAAACATTAATTAGTGTTTTCTTGAGAGTTTTATTTAACATGTGTATGACTTCCTGAAAGTATACCAAAATATTATTCAAAACAAAGTTAATAAATGCAGAGGTAGTACATAAGAAAACAGAATGAGAAACTAGTTTATCTTATAAATCAGTTTTCATATGTCAAAAATCAGTCAAAGCTCTTAGAAATCTGAAGTTATTCCAGCATATGGAAATAAATTGGTCATAAATTACCTCCTGCAATATTAAAATGTTTCATGTATACCTTAAAAAACAAACAAACAAAACAACAAAAAAAACCCAGCCCAAACCCACAAAACAACCAACAAAAAAACCCTCAAAACCACCCAAAATCAACAACGTGATCAAAATCTGTAATCTCCAAGTTCCTCATGTGCTCCTTTTCCTACCATCCACTCTCCCCTGGGTTTGTCATCTTGTGCTGTCAAGTGGGTCATAAGTCATAGCAGTGGTGACTGTTTCTAGGTCAGACAGTAAGATGTTGGGAAGAGTAATTTTATAAGATGCACAGAAATAGTATTTTACTTTTACAATAGGGAAGTACTGACTTGCTGCAAAATACTGCATTAACTTTATTCCACAGACTGATTTCACTGAACCGATGGTAGTGACATGCCATTTTCACAGCTGGTACGATAATCCATCTCAATATTGTTTGAAAAGAAGAGGAAGGGAAAGGGGAATATTAAGTTACACATTTCCAGACATGGTAGGGGAAGGAACTGAGCTGTCTTGATAGTTACTCTAGCTGTTCTGTGATCTTTGTGGCTTATTGTCTGTGAGGCATTTAGCATATTGGCACCATTTTTAAAAGCTATCACAATAGTTCAAACTGCAAAAGCAGGCTAATCTGCTCTGTTTTTATTAACATCATACTTTGCCATTTGAGCAAGGACATGCACTCTCATAAAGTTAAACTGTTTTTTAACAAACAAGTTGCCCTTGAAGACTTTTCCTACCATGCCTTGATTATACCTGTTAAAAAAAAAAAAAGGCAGCTAGTGAAAAAGCGGTGGTGTGGAAGGGAAGCATGCTTTTAAGAGGAAAATGTATGCATATGCACACTGAGATCCTGTAGATCGTGCGATTTAGATGTTACAGAACCTCTAATAATGCTGCGGTACAGGTGAAGTTGTTCGGTGGGCTGATCATGACTAAAGTCTTTGTTTTCCATCCTTCCTAGAAATTAAGAAGCCTCCGGTGGCCCCCAAACCAAAATTTGTGGTAGGACACAAGGCGACACCTCCACCTGTTGCACCGAAGCCTGATGTTGTACTTTCTGGTGTTTTACAAGCAGCAAGGAAAACCAAGCCAGCAATTGCACCAAAACCAAAGGTTCTCAAGAGCTCATCCATTCCGGAAGTTAAACCTCTGTCATCAACACGAAAAAGCACAAAAAGCTTTGAGGAGCGCAGGGGAGATTCTTCTCAAACACTAGATCACTTGAACTATAAAAATGAAGCTTTGGAAGGGAGTACTGATAACACAGCATATATTCTACCAGTGTCATCTTGCAAACTTGAATGCCTTCATAAGCTTGGAAATGGGGAGAACACCTGTAAAACTCAGATAATTTTTGAGCCCTTTGACAACTTAGAGAACATCAAAGTTGGTGAAAAAACTTCACTAGCTCTGGGGGATAGTCACAATGAAAAACTGGCAAATAGAAATCAGGTGGTTTTGAAAGCCAGCATTTTGGAAGAGAAACTTAAGGATGTTCTAACTCATGGTGTGTTTCCTAACAGCAGTCCTGTGAGGCACAGGTATGCAGACAAACTTGGCAAAGGGGATGGCAGCAGTTCCAACAACGATGTTAAAATAGAGTTTCTGGAACTTGTACAGTCTTCATCGCCTTCTGAGGTAGCTAAAGGGAAGCAACAAAATACTGACAGTAAGCTCATTGCTGATCAGTTTCAGATGTCTGAAATTTGTCCTAGTTTGACTGAAAATAATCACAGTTGCTCTTGCCCATTGGACCAGGAAATCCTGGAAAATGAAAATTTAGGTAGCAATAGTACATTTTCAGGTGAAAAGGGTGTGAGAGCAGATGCTGATAAAACCTCCTCTGAAACATCTTCAGTCCTGAGTTCAAAAGTGCTTCCAATCCCTAAGCCAAGAAAGCCACGTGCTGCGTGTCTAGTCCGTCAGGATGGCATAGACACCGCAGGAGAAGGAACAAAGGAACCATCTAATTCAGAGAAAGATTCCTTTGGGCTTGTGGAACAAAGCTTTAAAAAGCCAGCAAAAATTAATATCCTTGGTCAAAGTGTTTGTTATAACAATAACACAGAAGTGCTTCATCCTGAAAAATGTGAGATAACTCAAAGCAATGCAGACAAAACACATCAGGTGAAGGAACCTGCTGCAGAACAGTCAACTTCACAAAATCTTTTGCCTCAGTTGTCACACAAAACTTCTGATTTGGTGGAAAGTGTTGAATGTTCTTTAGATGCAGACCATAACGTAGTTAACTCTATAGATGAGATGACAGATGATGCCAGTATGCTAGATGCTGTGGACAAAAGGACTAACTTTGTCAGGTATGATACTTTGTCCATGAGTTTGCCAAAGCAACTCAAATTAACTGGCAGTCAGCACCCATCTGCCTCCAATAGCCTCCATGTTTCCCAACAAAAATTGGAAGATAAAGAAGTTAAAATAAAGGATGAAAGTTCTCCAAAAATCGTTCCTAAGAAACCACAGCGGCACAGCCTACCAGCTGCTGGCCTGCTGAAAAAAGCTGCATCAGCAGAGCTTGTGGAGAAAAGTTCTTATACCTCCAGTGAGGACAAATCGAACAGTGTTCTGCAAGGATCTCACTTCACGCGTCCACCAGCCAAGGAGCAAGGCGCGCTGTCGTCCTGTGACATACCCAAACGTTCTTCTGAGAAACCCGTCTGGAAGTTACCTCATCCTATTCTTCCATTTTCAGGAAATTCTGAGTCACTAAAAACTGCTAGTGTTGCTACCAGCTTCAACCACTTGACTGTTGTGACAAAGCCCAGGGCCAAATCTCTGTCTTCTGTGGACATGGAAAGGACAGACAAGCCTTCCAAAGACCATCAGAAGAAAAATAGCTTGAAAAAGTTTCTTAACATGAAACTGTCGGTTTGCTTACTGAAAGGCGACTTCCAAAAATTTTTGTCTAAAGGCAGCCAGTCAATGGATAGTGCTGTTGCCAACCTTTCCACTGGGGAAGGGTATGGAAGTGGTAGCAACCGGAATATAGCATCTGTAGGCAGTGAAAGGAAAGTTAAATCTGCCAAGGCGCATTCTGTAGAAATAAGTAGTCCGGCATTACAGAAGAAGAGGCAGAGAAACAGAAGCCAACCTGAGATGAGAAGTAACCAAAGGCTGGAGTCTTTAGATGGACATGTGCTATTGGGAGAGAACTCGTCACAAATACATTTGAATTCTGTAACCAGCACTTGTGCTCCAGAGTATGAGAACGTGCGTCACTATGAGGAAATACCCGAGTATGAGAACTTGCCTTTTGCTATGGCTGCTGCGAGAAATCTCTGTTTTGAATGTCACAACTCCAGCAGTGTGGAAGACCAGATCCCTGGCTTCTATGAGGTTGAGGAGCCTTGTGAAACTACAAGCAGGCGTTTGAGACTTGGCAGGTAAAATAAAGAGAAAAGGGAAGTTAAACAGCATTATTGCAACTCTGTTGGTTGTAAACATGTTTAGATGATGACTTGAGAGGCTGCACCCCTTTCGTTAAAGGTCAGCAGGACAGTCGTTGCTGAATATCTTTATATGCTTTTGCTGTTTGGAAAACTGTTTGCACTTGGTAAAGGGTGAAGAGAAAAGAATAAGCTAATTATTCTTCATATACGATTAAAAATTTGGGAAACTAACATATATACTTTTCCAGATTTAAAGCAAATCAGATACAGTGGTGTATTTGTATCCAAGAATACTTAAATGGGGAGGAACGAACAGTCTTGGGATGAATTTGAATAAGCATCCACAGAGCGCACAGTTGCTAGGTTTGTAGGGGGAATTAGTATATTTTTAGATCATCTAGTAGGTCTGGGAAAAGCAGACAAGCTTTTGGTTATGCAAATTCTTCATCAGGTCTTGAAAGCTTCTTGGGTATAACAGAAGATATTGCCTCCCTGAATATAGAGTCTTCTGTGTGTCCTTTTGCTCCCTGCAAAGGTGGTAGTAGTGTGTGTTCTGTGTGACTCAGACAGAATATTACCGAAAGATGGGGTTTGGTGACTCTGCAGGTTGCTGCTGAGTTTCGTTGTCTCAGGAGGTGGTGGAGACAGATAACGTCAGCAGATTCAAAAAGGGTTTGGACCGATTCACAGATATGTCCAAAACAGATACATAATGAAATAGTCAGGAACAGATCTTTTAATATCTGTAATACTGTGATTGCAGATGCTGGGAAGAGGAACCGGCCACAGAGAGTGGCCAGGCTCGTATGTTCTCCCTAAATAGCATTGCTTACTGTGTCTGTCAGAGTGTCTTAACAGGCAAAGCATTGTTTGATCCAGTACTGTATTATTTAACTTCTTAGCTTCAGCTAATCAGTTGGTCTTACAGATCCTCAAGATTTATCTCAAACCAGCAATAAGGATATGAAGGAAATATGCAGCCTGTATATTTCAGAGTCCCCAGCAAACTTCTTTACAGTGTTGAGAGTATATGCATATTGACAAGAATAAATGAGCTAGCTTATAGATAGTCACATTTAACTTAATTTTTCACTGAGAGTTACTAAGCTTCTTTTTATTTTGGATGTGTGTGTAGCAAACGCATGCTCCAAGGAATCTGAGAGCTGGCCATTCTTCAGGGGAGCATGCTGCCTTGTATAGGAGGAGACAAATATTTTAAGTGGCGTCCTGTATTAATAATTGTTTATAGATTTGATATCCTCAACATTTGTTGACTGTTTGATGGAAAGCATGAAGCCTTATTATAGGAAGTAGGATTTCTGGTTATGGGCTCAATAGTGGTATATTTATTCCTGTTGGTTTTCACTATTTTTCTTGTTTACAGTAGGGTGTTTTTTGTTTTTGTCCTGGTATAGTTTAAGTTCCTGACTGAGTGTTTTTTGTTTAAATTGGTTTGGCTATCTTTTGGGGATTCTGACCAGGCTCTCTTAGCATTCCCTTGAATTGATTTACCTAAGAAGGGTGAGACCAAACTTAAATAAGGGTCTATTTTGTTTTATGTGTTTATGTGATCTGTTTTGGTTTGTGTTGTGGTTTTGGGTCAGATGAACGTATGTCTTGGCTTCAGGAAGAGAGGAGGACTGTTTTGCTATATGAAGTATGGTAGGCATGAGACTGCAGTTGTTCCTTGAGTGAAATTCTGTAATTTTCTTACCTGGTTGAGCATGAGAGGTATATATTTATTCCCTATCCACAGAAACCTTCCCAAGTACCAATGGTGTTTTAAGGGTTTAAATGATCTCTTGCACCCTGCTACATCTGCAACAATACCTGCTCCCTCAGCTGGATGTTGTTGACATAACTGGGTTTGTGTTGTGTAAAAAGCACACCATAGAAAACTGTATCCAGAACCTTTTATGTAAGTGTTTATTTTAAATTAGATTACATAGTCAGAAACTACCTTAGGAAACAATTAATGTGTGCAGTTATGTCAGTAGATCTCAGGGAACAAAGAAATCCCTAGGAAAAAAAGGGACACAACGGGGCAGTGGTCTCCTGACCTGGATCATCTGCCGCTGGAAGAGCAGGTACAGGTGCTCATTTTGGCTCTGGCTTGGGAGGTGGTATAAGGGTCCTTGCCCGGACAGAGACAGGCAGGCAGCTGCTCCAGTTTTCCCATCCATTGTTATCTCAAATCCTTTGAAGCTTCTTTATCAATGTCATCCTACCTTTTCTGCATAGTTCTCTCAGAGCTTTTTATCATTTCCTGGGCCAGGTGGTATTATAAAACCGGTTAGAGAAACAGCGCAGATGTTATTGAAATAATTACCGCTCGTGTTTTCCCCAGCCTGTCAGAACATGCACTTAGCTCTTCTTCGTAGATCGTGGCACATAAAACTCCTGTAATGCACTGTTAATGGAGATCTCAAAGCAAATTATTTTATGATTAAAGCCAACGTACAAATGAGACTGTTATTCTGAGAAATTTATAGACTGATTGCCTATGCTTCTAGTTGTAATACAATATACACAGTATATTATGTCTGAATGCCAGGCTTGCCATTACCAGAAGAGTTTGTTGGTGTCTTTACCCCATGTTACATTCCTTTCTGGAGGAAGAAATAAAATTTTCATAATGTACCCAGTGCTTTGGTGGTTACTGAGGAATTTCCTCCCAATCTCATCTGGTGAAACCAGTATGCTTCAATGGAGAATGGCAATAGCTTCTGACACTCTTATCCTGAATTCGTATGTCTTATTAAATTCAGATACATTTTGTTTGCTTGGGCCTTCCCACAGGGATTTAAATGCAAATGGCGGGCTTGGGTAATTAATGGTATATCAGTTGTCACTTACCACTTGGTTTTTGAGTTGTTTGATGTCACCCTCCCTTCCACTGAAGGTGGCCTTGGCTTTGAAAGGAGGAGAACCAGGGTCCTGATACCGTGTGTGAACCACTGAGGTGAGACAGATGCTGTTGATGGGGAAACTGATGGATTTTGCTTGTCTTAAGTAGTTCAGGGGAATATTCTCAATAAAGAAAGTAATGACAATACCTTGGGAGCAGATAATCCATGTTTTGTTTCCACTATTGAAAAAAGAAATCTCTTGAAACAATTTCAAGGGATTGTTTATTTGGTCCTAGTCTACCTGTTTAACTACCAATTAAAATAGATAATGAAGGTGAATGTATTATTATGAGGACTCTGTAAACTAAGTGAGGGAAGAATAGATGCTGTGGGATAGAAAATGTACTGTTAAATGTAAAAGAAGTTTTAAATATTATTATCCAGTTGCAGATAGCAGCAGGGAGAGCAGCTCTTTGGGTTTGTTTTTTTGAGAAATGAACAGTTCAGGTCTGAAAAGTGAGGTGAAAAGTCAGTGCTCCTCGTACCACCACAATTCACTTTAATCTTGTCAGAGACCAGTGGTTGAAATGGTTCTGTTTTGAAGTAACACCATTTTTTTTTTAAAGACCCCTAATGAAAGAGAAATAAAAAGAATCCTCTTTTTAGTGACAAACCTTTATTCTGAGGAGGACAGCAAAATCTTCCTTAAAACCAAAAGTAAAATTTGTCCAGTAATCTAAAGATACAAAGGAATGGTGAACATGCCTTGGAAGATCTGTCACGCTGCAGAAAACAGAAACTTAAACTTTTCTGGATCTTGTGGGCTTCCTTTTCGTGTTTGTTATGTTGTTCTAGGCAAGAGAATTGTACTTCAGGTTGAGTCTGCTCCTTCACCCTTCAGGGAATAGCATATTGTATTTACTGGCTGCTTTTGACTGTTCCTGCAAGATGTTGCAAATGTACATGACTGCTGATTGATTTTGACGAAATTTATAGCGGAGTTGTGTTTCCAGCTAGGATTTTTCTTTGGAAAGGTCTCGGGGGGGTGTGCCACGTGACAACAATCCTTTGAGCTCTTAATGTTGGTTTAACTAAATACTGCTTCCTGTTTTCCCCACCACTGCTGATTTGGAATAATCCATTGGTTTTCCAGAAATGAACATCTCAATGCAAAATGTAAGTTTAGTTTTCAGGGCTAAATTCTGCTTTGGTGACTGGGTCCCCAGAGGTCAATTAAGTGTCCGTGAAAGCCTTCCTGGAATATTGAATTTAGTATTGAAATCTGTGTGGCTAAGCACTTTGCTTTGATACAAACTCCTCTTTGATGTACTGAATTTAGGGTTGAGACATGCTTCTGATGAGCAGTATTGCACCAGATAAATGTGTTGTCATTTAGGGATTGGCTATGTTAGGGAAGGGTTTATTTTTGCAGTTGCAAAATTCCCATTGAAAAACATTTCAAGAGGAAAAACTACATTCATAAAATTCTGCGGGGTCTAAATAGTATTTAAAACAGTTTTCAAACACTTATGCCGAGATTTGAATGTACAAAATACACTTTAGGTATTGAAAGTGTTATATTTAGTCATTAAAAACCACGTTTTCTTTTTACTGAATTTTATTGAAGGATATAATTTCCTGATAAGTAGAGGCCAGGTATGTAGATTTTTTTGGATTTCATCTGCTTTGTAAAGATGATAATGGATGAGTTTCTGACCTGAAGAAGTCAGGTTCCTTTTCCTCCATCAGCTCTGCAGTCTTGTCCTGTCTTCCTATCTCCCTCTGTGCTTCTAGCTGGCTTCTGCCCTTCCTTAGTTGTACGATAAATTCTTTCTCTGCAGTTGCACCTCAGGTTTTAATGGAAGAGCTTTGATAATATGCTATTTAGGTTTCCTATCAGGCTTCGTTATCTTCAGTCATGTGTTATCACTGGCTTGCTTTTTGTATTCTGCTTCCTTGAGCCTGCCTTTTTCTTTCCCCCTCCCTCCTACCCCACTTTCTCACGTACATGTTATGCAGCTGGTAGGCTTCTGCCAACTCCGAGGGCTTGTCAGTAGAGAGTGAGTCAGATGGCTGGGATCTCCGCTTCCCGTCCCCCGCCAGGCTGAATGCAAAGCCGATCTGGCAGTCCCCGGCTCTGCCGCTCAGGAGCAGGGAACGGACAAAGCAATTCTTGCTACCGGACATGAGGAATGTGATGTCTTGCTGATTTCTCATGTTTTGCCATTTTATGGGCTATGGGGTGTCTAATCAGGGTCCAAATCAGTGAGAAATGGAAATGTTGGGAGCACCGTTGCTTGGGAATAATGATGTTCTGACACAAGGACTGGGAAGGAATTGGGTGTATGCAGATGGTGGGACCCTCACCCTGGGGCTGCACACCGCTCTCAGAGCTCCTTCTCTTTCCTGAGGGTTACTCAAATAAGTGACCTTGGGTCTGGAATTATTCAGACTATTTTCTAGTGTCAAGTCAATTATATTATACTACTAGGGTAGCAGGTGAAACTACATGAAAGACTTGCAGTGAATTTTTTTTTTCCTCAGGAAAGCATATGGGGTGTTTGGGGATTTTTTTCTTTTTTTTTTTTTCTTTCCTTGCAAGAGTCTTTATGCAAGTCAGTGTCTCCATGGTCTGCTTTTCCAGGAAGCAAAGGACTTTTCCTTAGTATTGGGGTGGCCTTCGGTCATACAGCTTTATAGTTTAGTCTACTATACAACCTGAGATAAAATGCATATTTTATCTCAGGTTGTATAGTAGACTAAACTATATATAAGAAGAAGATATGCACTCTGGGAAAACAAAAGTACTTAAACCTTCTAAAGTAATCTGGGAGAAGTATGCTGATCCCTTTGTTTTTGTTTTTTTTTAAATCAGAACAAATAGGAACTTTCTTGCTTTGAAAGAATCTTGACACACACTTTTGCAAATGTGTTTGAGATCTGCTAATTTCATCTCTTTTGATGTTGGGGAAAGATTCTGAGTGATGCTCTCCCTCTCCCAATAAAGGAAAGAAAGGAGTTAGAGAATTCCAATACCAAGTCCATTTATTCTAGTATACAGTCCAGTCTTGAAAATGTTGGAAAGGTCTTCTGAAAGGAAAACAATCATGAAGATCTCAGAGACTGTCATGAAAGAGAATTTTTGTCTTTGGCATTTCTTTCATCCCTCTTTTCAAGGGCTCCCTATTGATTTTGGTAAAAGAAAGAGGTGGATGAAGCAGGTTGATACAGACGCGGCACACAGGGAAACTTTTGACAGAGTTGGAGGTGCAATAATGAAAGACTTATAATTTATTGGAAGGTATTACAAGTGCCACATAAAAATAGATGTGGTTTAAGTTCCTGATGTTATCTTTTTACTGAGTGTAGCTCGGGCCGGGTGTGTTTGTGAGTATGGGAGGAACCAAGCTGATGGTGGTGATGAGGCAGGCACTGGTGAGTGCGTTGCCTGGCTGCTGGGTGAACCCCTCTGTTGCTCTGCGAAAGGTTTGGTGGTTACTTTTGTCATCGTCTTGGTGCAATCTAGAAAATTACATCACGTTAACCTTGGAGCACATGAAGTCCGTATGCATTAAAAGAGACATTTTGAGGGTCAGTGCAACAAGACAAGCAATAAACTGCTCTGTCCTTCATTTCCCACCAAAGAAGTGCTCACAGCAGATGGCAAAAATGCCCTAACTATGCTATTCCCATCAATCCCCCGGTACAATACAAGGATGTCCTCGTCCTTCCTCCCAGTGACGTTGCCTCAGCTCGGCATGCCGCCTCTCGCCTTTAGCCGAAGGGCATCTTGGTGTGATGGGGGGAGCCTGAAGTAAGCAAAGCAGCATGTTAAAAACCCTGCGTCCTTTCTCCTGCTTCCTAACGCCCCTGTTTACGGACAACAGGAACTCGGGTGTCATGCACTTTCTTCAATCTCCAAGGCTTTATCTTTTTCTTTCCTCTTTTTTTTCACATCTGTGTTTTTCCTAATTTCAGCATTCTTTATATGCATTTCCTTTTCCTTTAGATGGGGGAAGCTCACTTAGCATTGCATATTTGTCACCTGATACTGCCCTCCAACACGCGCGCTCTGTCTCTGTTTGCCAACCGTGGTATAAATTGCAGGTTAAAGAAATGTAGCTCCAGAGCGTACCTCAGATGTAGAGTGGAGAGTCAAATGTGACATGAGGATTGATGAAAGACCCATTTATATGCTCAACAACAGCCTTTTCCTGTGGGTTATTTTCAGTGTTGGCTCAGGAAATGTGCTTGTGAAGCTCTGTAGTACTCTGGTTATGGTGATATTTTACTGCAGCAAGGTCTAATGTAATTGTATATGTAAAACAGTAAGATTTTTTGGGGCATAAAATAAATGTTGGTAAAGAAAGCAACCAAAATATTAATTACAATTTTATTTAAATGCCAACAGTGATATTAATATGCCTTATTTACCCAACATTTATATTTGATCCAGTTAAAGATGTTTTAATGAATAGACTTACGAAACTATGCAGATATGTTGTTTCAATGCACTAGGCAAAACTTAGGTTAAGGAATGCAGGTTTTATTTTAGATGCTAGAATACAAGAAGTTTCTGTTGAAAATATTAAGTTTACGTAAGTTTTAATTTTTCCTTAAAATAGCTTTGTGCTTATGAAAAACTGCTCCACTCAAGCAGAAGTGGACTAAAAAAATTCTCTTAAGGTGCATGTAAATAAATAAAAGGAGTTTTTATCAAAATTGCCATTTTGATAGCTACAACTTGAGCCTTATGACTTGGTGATTTCAACTGTGCAGAGTTCAGTTGATTTTTCTGTTTTGGGTTCCGCCCCCCCCCAGGGATGTTCCTGGGGGTCAGATGTTCTGTATTGATTTTGAGATGAGCTGAGAAGTTTAAAAGAAGTGTCAAAATTCCATTCTTCTAGTCGGTGCAGAAGATTAGAGGAAGAGAGAGCGTAAGTCCAGTCTTGAAAACTATTGAATGTTGGTTTCAACCAAACTATTTCAACCTCTCTTTTTCGGCAGACTGCCCAGGAAGCTGCATCAGCTCCCATGCATGCAGACAGTTTTGTGTTTAAGAGTTAAGTCACTCCATGTTTATTTTAAATCTAGGTGACTACCTTTGAGTACTCTGCTACTTGGCTTTCTTTTGTCATCTTCTTGGTATCTGACATGTAAAAAATGGAGTGCAACAGATTGTGCATTATTTCTAAATTGAACGAGCCATTGAAGTGAGGTATTACAGCCCTGATTTCAGGGATCAAGTCACCAAAAATAGGCATAAAAATAGTGATCCGTCAATATAGAAGATATTTAGGGCCTTGCATTAACTTTGATTTTAGTGGAGCTGAAATAGTTGAACATTAGAATGTCTTTACTTTGCTGGGGCTACCATGACAATTTTGTTTGAAATGAGTATTAATGGGAGATTTGGTTCTCGCTTGGTCTGTGTTTTCCCTTTCCTATTTGATACATTTAGTTTGAGATTTTTGTCACATTTTTATTATAGTTTTCTAGAAGTCTATTCAGTATGTGCTGGAATTGTTGTTGGTTTTTCTTTTTTTATGTGACTGGAAAGTATTATTTTTCTTCTGATCCTGCTGTCCTTTCCCAGTAAACGTTTTCCCACTAGGGTCAGTTTTGTGAATTGAGAGAAGTTAGAACAGCAGGTCCTGACTGTAAATAAGCACCGTATTTTGGTCGTCCTGTTTTATATTGTTTGTTTTCACTTCCGTGCCAGGAGTTTTTTTCCAAAAGTCTTGGCTGTGAGCACTGTTGATGTGGACCTCTCCCTATGAAGTAGGGCTGGAAACGAGAATTAGTAAGGGAAGGCAAAAAGCTGTAAATTCTGCAAAGACTTCCCACTTTACCTACCCTGGGAGGGAGGTAATTCCTCACGGCTTTGGGTGGAGACAGGAAGAATTGATGCAGCGACTACTTTCCTTGTACAAGTCTCCAAGCAATAGTTTAAATCCCTGGGCTTTGCCACAGCATTTCACTTTCCAGAACCAATGCTCAGGCCTGTCTCCTTGTATCCTCTTGGACTATATTCTGCTACATGGGCATAACGTCCTTTTGGCACTCACCGTTGCTGGGACCGTCCCAGTGATGCCACCGTCTCTCCTGCTTGTCACGAGGGCAGCCATGCCACACTGCTCTGGAGCTGAACTGGCCCATTGTGGGCACCATTTTTCTCAAAGACGTTTAATGCTGTGGGCACCGGTTTTCTTGAAGGAAAACTGAGACTTTTTTTTTTTTTAACTGTGGCTTTTCTATAGCGAGTGTGGAAACATCTGAAGCATGCGTGTGTGTTTATGTTGAACTTTCCAAGGGATTGAGGAATTGTCAACAAATGGTCTCGCGGAAGGTTGCTCCTGTGAGCATGGGAGGCTGCCTGCGGCGAGAGTCCTCCTTGGGTGCCTCTGGCCACGGGAACTCCTTTTTTCAAATCGCAGCTAAATATGGAGATAATCTGAGAGCTGTTTGCACCTTTTTTTTTTTTTTCCCTTTTCTTTTTGCTTTTTAAAATCGTGTGTTATGGTTTGAGTAACCCACAAAAATTTGTTGTCATTTAGACAATAATCTAATTTTTAGATTTTTTTAGACAATAATCTATCACTCAAGGACCCCATCCCACCTGGGAAGGGAAATAGGGGGGGAAAAAATAAGGACACCTGAGGGCTGAAATATCAACAGCTTTAATAGAATAAGACTAAATAATTAACATTAATAACAGTAAAGAAACAACGCTGATCCCAATACCAATATAAAATACACAAGGATTATACTCAGCCCATTCTATCAGTAGAAGCTGTCCACTCCCAGCAGTGGACAGCAAGTATCAGACACTGAGCGCTACGGCTTCGGGAGGAAAGGAAGGGCTCAGGGGTCCGGCACCGGGGCAAGGAGTTCTTTGGACCACAGCCATCATAGGTGGAGAGAGAACTTCTTAGCAAACTTTCTAATTTATATTGAGTGTGATGTTCATGGTATGACATAATCCCGTTGGCCATTTTGGGTCAAGTGCCCAGGTCTCGCTTCTCCTTGTCCCCACACCTGGCTAACTCAAAAACACTGAGACCTTGAATCCCACGTAGCCTAGCTGGCTATAAAGTAAATATTTCCACAAATTCAGACACTAGTCTTCTAAAAGGGCATTTTTCCCAAGCATTAGACTAGAAACTAGTCCTGTGTCACTCAAACCAGGACATTGTGCAATGAGGTATGCTCACAACTGTACTGATCATAGTATGCCTGAAACAGGGTGATGGACGGAATGGATTGCTTGAAAGAAGAAAAGACACAAAATTGATTAAAGTATGAAACACATATGACAAATGCCTTGCTTATTTTTTTGCTTCGAGCACGAGTCAGATTTATATTTTTTTTTTCTCATTGAGGAAAGAAATAAGTGCTGTCTTGGCCTGAGGATAAGAAATAGTGAACTAGATGCTGCTGGCTGCAAAGACTTGGATAACTTGGTTCCAGCAAGTCGGGTGCTGCAGTTTGCGACATGCTCAGCCAAGTATGGAGGGAGCTGCCAGTGGCATGATCTAACAGGCTAAATATGGTGGCAGCTCTCGGCAGTGTTTGTGATATCCTCCTTGCCCAGAAAAACCAGGTGTGAGCAGGGAATGCCAGAGGTAAAGACTGGGACAAAGAGGATCATTCTTGGAGTTTCTCTTGGCAGGAGCAAACTCCCGGCGTTCCCACCTGGGCTGTCTCTGCAGCCAGCCCTTTGCCTGGCAGGCAGCAGACACCTTTCGAAGTACAAGTGGCTCTGAACCAAAATCCATTTTAAATCGATGGCCTTGAGCTTCTCTTTTGACATCAAGGGTCCTGACTTCCTAAAAAATGTGTAGATGGTTATGCATGCATACACTACATATGATATTGCTTAAAATAATTCTGTTGGAATGCCTGAAGTCTTTAAATTGCAATTCAGAAAAGTAATCTGATGTGCACAAACCATTTTCCACTGGAGTTTCTCAGATGGATGTGGGTTGTTTCTGTTTTCTAGCTGTGATTCTTGAGGAGTGTTATCCTTGAAGTGCTCAGAGAGAACACAGCACAATAGTTATAAGTGATGCAAATAATCGTGGATTCATTGGTCTAGTTTGTTTGCCTCTTGTTTTGTGGTGCTTTTTTTTAAAGACTGTTGTAGAGGTCTGTGTCATTCCTCAGACACGTCACCTACAGAAGGGTAGCTCGCAAAAGGAACTCATGAATATCACAGGCGCGATCTGCTCAGGTGGCCTTAAAAAATATAAATAAAAGGGAGATTGAGATTAACTGCCTGTTGTGTTCCTTAGCATCAGACCAATAAAAAAAATCCTGGTCTCTTGCCTTTTTTGTTGTTATTAGGACTAATTACACAAAGAACTTAGTAAAATCATTGAGTTGTCACTGCAGAAGAATGGCATAACTTTACTGCTATCATGTAAAATCCTGTTTGAGAGGACACCTTGCTATCTCCCTCTCTCGCTGGGAAAAAGCACCATTTTTGGCAGAGAAGTTGAAGCCCAAGCAGCTTGGCTGCAATAAGGCAACCAGTCCCCAGCACTGGCAGCCAAGCCAGCACCGCGAGAGCCACAGCCCCTGGTATCCACCAGCCGTTCTTCCACTGCCCACTACACCTAGAGAGGAGAGACGAGATCTCAGCTTCGGCTCTTTCCATCTGTGCATCTGTCGTTAAACCAGAGAGGTGACTGATGCTGTAGGAATAACTCAGATAAGTAAGCCACCTGGTCCAGGCTGCATTTCATCCTCATTTACTGCTTAATGGGCCGGTATGCATGAAGGAGAAATGAAAAGCAGGGGGACATGAAGAGGACGATGAGGGAGGGAATTTTTTAGCTACAATGATGGGCAGTCAGCGTTGTTCAGAGAATCTGAAGCTTAAATGATGAGGTGAATATGATGGGTTAGGGTCCAGGTGCATCTGGAGTGATATGAAGCTCATCTTCATGCTTTTCAGACTGGTTTGTGAAAGGAAATGTGGGCATGTTGGCTTCTTGGGGATGGTTGTGGAGCTGAGGTATTGCAGCAAAATGTAACTCATCCGAAAAGTACATTAATTGATGCCTTTATTAATCTTGCTGATTAGTAATCCTGTCATATATTTTCTTAAAACTTCCATAGGAGCTCACTAGTGATCTTGGTTAGCATTCATTGTTATCTTTGTGCTTTGACAAGTATGCTTGCTTTCTAGAACTGATTTCCTTTTTTTCCAAAAACCGGCAGTAAATAAATAAATGCTAAAGACATTGAACTGTCTTAAATAAAAAGTATTAAATTAAAGCAAAAGGAAGTACACTAAACAAAATCAAGCTATTATTAACCAAGCAATAATTTCACTTTTGCTTTGACTTTCTAAGAGCATCTTCTGTTGTCTTGAGCACCCAAATCAGATAATTGCTTCTTAAATTGCTTAGGAGCTTAACTTTATTTCTATATTTACAGCCCTTCTTTGTTCCTCAAAAGAGAGATTCTGAATTTAGATAGGACCTAACAGAAAAGATGCCAAGAACTTTTTTTCTTTTCTTTTTTCCTTTAGTCTTTTAAGTCTTTTATCCTTGGAATTTCCCAGAAGCGTACAGCTAGGATCCATTGAGGCATTTGGTCAGTGAGGCTTGCTGCCTTTCCTACAGCTATTACAAGCACGAGGCACTACGAAAATATATAACAGCCTTATCAGCTATTGCCTCTGCAGAGAGACAGTGTGCTTTCAGGTCTTAAAAAAAAAAAAAAAAAAGGTAGCCAAACATACCTTAATTATTGAAATTGATTGCAGGGACTGGTGATATTAAAATCTGAAAATGGATGAACCAGCAACAGTTACCTCTCTGGAGGAAAGTGAGATGCAAGCAGCTGTGAAAGGGTTGTGAAATGCTGTAACAATACAAAAAGGGTTTGAGACGAAATGTTATAGTAGGGTATGCTTATTTGCTCTCTGATGTTTTGTTGTGTATTTTGTAGTTGAGTAGTTTGTGTAATTTTGCCTGTATGTTGAAGGCTTTCTTAAAAAGTTAACAAACAAACAGAAATGCCCACAAAAAATGCTATGAAATGCTGGAGGAAGAGCTAGAAGAACGATAAAGATGTTGAGACACTCCTACAAAAAGCAGAGTAGAATGGACACTCCTTTTAAAATAACGAAAGGATGAGAAAAGAAGAATTCAGCAGAGTGTTGTCTGCAAGGTTCCATTCATTTGGCAGTCCTATATATTTTTGATTACTTGCTGGAAGTAGAAAAAACATCTAAAAATAATGATGATCACAAGGAAATGTGTATAAAGCAGCAGCGTGGATGAATCTATTTTAATAAATACTTTGGACCTGTGGAAACTTGCTTTTTAGCAGTTACGGTGATGCTAACACTTGAAGTAGTTCCAATATAGTATATAATACTTAATGTTGGGGCATTCCATGGCAGAGAATCTCTGAATCATCTCAGTCAAGCTTAAAATACTAATTGCCTTCTAAATGAATTGGGAACTGAGACTGAAATGTTAATTGTGACTTCAGGCTATAGTGTCCTGTGCAGTGTCTAAATCAGCAGTGTGAAAGTGAAGCCTCAGGCTTATTTGAAGCTTCTATAATAATACAAATAAGCTACTCTGAACTAGTGTTGGTCATCTTTTGAAGACAATAAGAGGTTTTTATGCTGATTGGGATTTATTTTTCTGGCTGTAATAGCTTGATGGCAGTTATTAAGTTTTGACAGTTTATCTTGCTATATGCCTGACTAGGACTGGTGTGTTTTGTTTCGTTAGTTTTTTTACTATCATCGCATTGGGAAAATGCAGCACAATGTATATGCTTCATCCCATAAACTGTTCATTCCAAGGCAAACTAACGATCCCTTCATTTTATGTGTCAAATAAAAAAGCCCCACATCTATATTTAGACAACTTGCTCACAAGATATGGCAAGATATTCTTACTCAGTGGGCAGCACGTTGAGTTGGCAGTGATGGTGTTTCACATGACTGATAATGCAGAAGTTTCTCCCTGTAGTGCTGTGGGTAGGACAAAGAATCGTGATGAAAAGGGAACAAGATAGAGATAGTTCACAGTATCCCCAAAATGCCTATCAGAAGAGCTGCTTAAAAATAACCACTACTGCAGGCCTGTGGTATTTTGGAAAAGGGGAATTGATATGTAGTAGAAAAGATTCTGTTTATTTAAGTATTTACTACTATTTCCAAACTCATCTAAAGGCTACAAGGGATTTCATTTCATCCAGAGATAACTTTAAGAGAACTATATACACGCTTATGTTAGAGATGACTTCAGAGGTAAAAGTACAGAAAGAGTAATCAGTAAATACAAAACTGCTTTCTGTTTCAACAGAAACACCATAGTGTTTATGATGAAAGGTTAAGGCATAAGGTACAAGGAGTCTCACATGTTTTCCAGCACATGGCTAATAAAGGCAGATCAGCACAGTGACTTTGTCACCATCTTCTCTGAAGAAGAGGGCACAGCCGCAGATAGCACCAGGAGTACATCTACCCATGGCTACAGTAGCGCATCCTGTCCCTGAACTGGCGACTTGTTGGATCGTGGAAAACGACTGGGTGGGAACTGACTTTTGATTTTTTTAGTCATCAGCGTTTTTTGCTTTAAAAAACAAAGAAAGAAGAAAAATTTTTTTTAAAAAAACCACCACCAAAAAAAAACCCTCAATAAAATGTGTCAGGTGGAAGAACCTGAGGGCTGTGTTAGGCTGTGAGCTGAGTGATGGGGCAGATACTGCAGGCCAGATTTGGCAGATAGTTCTCTCAGCTCTCATAATTTCCTTTACACGAATAGTAGGTCCTTATGCACTACAAAGGCTAGAAAAGGAGCTTACTGCTTAAACATTGTGATTCACAAGAAGAAGAAAAAAATGTATGCAGTGAGTGGCTCTCATTTGTGGACACATACTAAACATCCTAAATCGTCAGTAGTTAATTATTAAAAACTTAGTAGTTTTTTTACTGAAACTTTCTCTTAGATAAGCCAATCTTTCATTTAGAAAATCCTTCACCCAGCGCAGGCCAGCTAGTTTGATCTTCATCCTTCAGCAGTGATGGGGTTATTTTTGTGCAAGCAGAATACAGCCTTACCTAGAAATATGCTTCTCTGACTTCAAAAAGGGCAGGTTTTCTAAAACTTTTAAGTCTTGGCACAGTTGCCCTGAATAGTTTAAATGGAAAATGATAGCAAAATCTGGGAGTAGGCATCCTGTAGAATACGCTTAGGCAAAAGAACTGTGATTTCACAGGTGTGAAAATGTTTTCTTGATGGGAAGTAATCTTAGTTAAAGGAAATTAAAGCAGCAATTAAAACAAATATTAAGGATAAGAAAAAGGGCAATAAAATGTCCATTAACAAAAGTAATGAATAAGGGACTAAAAAGTGAATTCCAGTGTGGTTAGAGATAAAGCGCTTAATACATTTTGCAATGGGGAAAAAAAATACCCCGTATCAGATGTAGATTCAGTGACAGATGTGGATGGTAAAACTACGAGTAATATAGTAAAATATGGAATAGCAGTAGTTATTTCTGTTGCAGGTTTTGACTAAAGTGGGGGGATATATCTCCCTCATGTACTGCTACAGATGTAATAAAGATGTTTGTCATCCATAAAATAAAATGATATGAGATGGCATCTGCTAAAATAAACATTCTCAGGCCAACAGGTCATTTGACACTGAGTTAGATAGACTAGGCAAGGAGTTAAGAAGTTAACAAGTAACTACAGAAGTCTTAGTGTCCTGCCAGTGAGGTTCCAGGGGAAGCTCCAGTGAAAACCTGTTTCTTTGCCTTCCTGAAGCTGGTGGAGGCTCCATGGGAACCCTCGCTGGTGTACTCCGTGCTCTGCTGTCCTCTGTGCTCATGTCCCTGGTGGCCGCTCTCTTTCCATGTGAAATTGATAATTACCAGACTGAAATCACGGTGTATCTCTCTACGCCCTGGGTGCTGCAGTGGTGGCTCTGGGTTTCATTTGAACTCGGTGATAAGCTTGCAATCTCCTTCCTCCCCCCACCCCATTCAGTTCTGGGAGACAGTAACTGCTTGGGTGTTTCCTGAGTCCTTCCTGTGTTGTCTTAATAGAACCAAGCTATTTTAATCTTTTCGATGTCTTCGTGACTGACCAAAGTCTGTTTGCTGGCCAGCTTATCTTGTCTTCATCTCTGAATATATTTCTGTTTTGTGATCAGCATTAGTGTGTTGTTTCATTGGTGGTGTTTTGGTTTTTTGTTTTTTTTTAACTCTGCCTTGAGCACTGAATAATCATCACCTTGCTGTGGCTGCCAGAGCATCCTCACACAGCTAAGTATTCCTTACTTCTGCTATTCATGTTACCAGCAGCCACCTCCCATGGGATCCACGCTGACAGGTTTTCTTTCCGGTAACTATCACATTTGGAGGCGGTGAGTCTGAAGAGTTGCCCTCCATCCCTGCGTTCTTGGGATTCAAAGTTAAGAAAAGATCAGTTGTAACCATCCTTTGTGTCGGGAGGCAGAGGGCAGCTGTATGGAGAAGTGTGTAGCCCTGACAGATGTTGGCTGCATAAAATTAGGTGTTGAGCAGCGCAGTGAGCTCTCTGCTGGCTGCAACAGCTTGGGGGCAAGGGTTTCTGGATTTGCTTTTTGGTTTGTAGGGTAGCTAATCACTTTTGGCTCATCACAATAAGCCCGAGGCATCTCAGCATCTTTTTGCAGACCTTGAACACAGGTTATGTGAATTTAGACACAGCTTTACTGTAATTGGCAATTATCAGATATTTTTAAGGATTAAAAGTAGGAGCCCAGGGATTTGCTGTGGTTTTATGTAACTTTACCAAAACTTCAGTCTCCGTTTCCTCTTGTCTCTGTTTTCTTCTTTATCTTTCCCTACCTCCTTTTTTATTTTCTTCTAGAATTGCATGTCTTAAATCTCTACTGAAGTTGTCAAGGCTGTTTAGAGGAAGAAGGTTGTGTGCCTGTCTCATGCAATTTCTGTATTGCGAATACAGCTGAAGCTAATGAAGAGAGACCTCTATAATCATTGTACAGCAGGAAAACAAGGTTATATTTTATAGCTTTGACAGCTACCTGGAAGGTGTCTATCTCTGGGGGATGGGAGTTTTTAATCGCAAAAGGTTCTGCTTTCTTGTTTTTAAGAAGAACTATTGGACAGAACAGTTATACTATTGCCATGCCTGATGCAGTTGTTTAGCGTATGCGTTGAGAAAAAACCCTGTGTATATACATGCATCTAAAACTTCAGACAGAAGGCTCCAGTCTGAGTACCATACCTGGAACAAGTCCTGATGCTGTGAGACAGAGGAGAGCAAAACAGCTATGATCCTTCTTTATCCTTCTGGTACACAGTACAAATGTTGCACTATACACGTGCATAGCAATAAGGGAATAGATTTATCAAATTTTGCTGTCAGGCACACTCTGAGGGACAGGAATAACATAAATACTTCAAGGGTACTGTGGCTTTTGCTTGCTGTCAGTGAGCATTGTATCAATAGCTGCATAGATAAAACATTGGAGAGTTATGAGTCCGCTGTGGAAAAGCCTTCCACTGTCATCCTCATCTTCAGATTACCCACTACTGTTTTCAAAGTTTTTGATGCCAAGTAGACCATTTATTGTGGTGTAAAACAGAAAACTCTTTACAAGTTTATTGACTATACATATTTTAATTTTAGGTCCTTAGAAGACCACCACAATCATCCTAACGTGGTAATAGGAGATCTTCAGTCAGATGAAGAAGATATCATGAACAGTTCTGATGAAGACGATGACACAAATTCTGATTCCAGCAAAGGGGAGCCTGATCCTCAAGAAGATAAACAGGTATCTCTTTATTTTTATCTTCTGAAGCTATTCCTCACTCTTGCACTATTTTGTACATTGCAACCTGTTGGTATATTTTCAAATAAAAAGCATTGAGTCAACATAACTTTATATATTTCTTTTCATCATTCTTATTGTTTAGTGGATTTATTTTCCTGAAATTTTAATTTAATATGTGTACGTTAATCTTTCACTGAGTCGTGGAGCTGTAGACCTGTCTACCATGCCCCGCTAATAATGTTACGTGCACAGATATGTGGTTAGAGATATTCAGTTTTGAGACTTGTAAATACCTTTTAGTGAGGCTGTCTATGCCTCACAGATCCTAGAGTGCACAATCTTTCTTGTGCACTGAACATTTAAAATCAGCTTTTGATTTGTCCACCTTGATGAAGCCCAAGGAAAGGTGCCAGGTGAAGGTTGCAAGGTCTGAGAAAGTCCTTCTGAAAAAAAATCTCTTGGAAGCTGTAGTTTTGCCTGGATGGTCCTGTTTTGGGGGTCTCGGCCATGCAGCAAAGGCTGTGTCCCGGTAACAATTTCTGTGCAGACAGCTTTCTTGCGTTTGCAGGTTCTGCATAGTAACCTGCCAAATCACTGCTTGGCACACAGGGGACAGATGACTCAACCAGTTTTTAGTTCTTCCTTTTCAATGGCATGAAACACAAAGGGTTCAACTTGCCTTTCAGCATTTAAGTTCCTTAATTCAGTCCTTTGGTGCTGTGGAGAGACTATTGGTGTACACGCACAAGACTTGTCGTTGGAGGGTTGCGGAGCCACCTCTATGGCCCTTGGAGGGTGTAAGCCACACTTGACTGTTGTGGTTGAGGTCTGACCTTCTGCTAGCTTCTGTGAGTGCCAGGTTGGAATGATTTCCCATATTTTAACCTTATTTCTTCTTTGAATGAGAAGCAGGAAGACAGTGCTACCTACTTAGAAAGAAACGCAGTTCTGGGGGTCCTATCCCTCTCCTTGGGGATACCCACTTTATTCTCAGTCCTGGATGCCCTGACACCAGCCTCTGCCCATAGACCAGTACCTCTGCTCAGCACCAGTCCTAGCACCTCTGTTTCCCTTGATAGTAGTTATATTTGTTTCCTTTCCTTAAAAATTAATAATAACTTAAAAAAAACCAAACAAACAAACAAAAAAACCCAACAAAGGCAATGCGACTTTTTAGTGATGGAAGAGAAGGCTTGGTGATGATGTGTCAGACCTGAATATCATTTAACTGAATCTTCTAGGAAGAAATGCTTTACTGTGAGGGTGGTGAGGCACTGGAACAGGTTGCCCAGAGAAGTTGTCGATGCCCCATCCCTGGAAGTGTTCAAGACCAGGCTGGATGGGGCTTTGAGCAACCTGGTCTAGTGGGAGGTGTCCCTACCCACGGCAGGGGAGTTGGAACTAGATGATCTTTAAGGTCTCTTCCAACCCAAACTATTCTATGATTCTGAGAAGAATAAATTGGGGAAGGAAAGGGAGCTGAGGAAAAAACTTGTTCCTATGAAACTAAGCAGGACTGTACCTGTATGGAAGCTAACTTACCTTGTGTACCTCTAGAAATGCCCTCAGCCTCTCAGGACAGAGTTTTACAGGAAAGTGTTCCCATTACAAGCTTCTCAGGCAGGTTTCATGGAGTAGTTCAGTGCTTGCTGTGAAGCATCTGCTTGTCGGCTTGCTTCAGCTGCTCACGGCACGTGCGGCCGGCAGCTGGGGATTAACAGCCAACTTCCTAACGGGGAGAGCAGCTGCAGAGGAGAATGAAGCAGTCTCTGCATCCGTCATCAGCTGGGCTTGTTTTTATTTTTCCTTACTGCAAGCATGTGGCTGTTTTGGTGCTTTTCATCCATTAGAGGAGCTACAAGGTTCCTTCCCAATGCCGTGCCTGAGCGCCGGTCTTGTATCCCTTCAGTTCGCCCATTAGAGACTCTCTTAGGCCCAGGGTGTCTTTGGCTGAGCAAATGCAACGTGGCCTTTTCAGTGCCAGCTGGTATGTGAAGTGTCTTTCAAATGGGCTTGAAAACAGACTGTGGTATTTCGTTTTGTAATTGTTTAGCGTTAGCATCTTGTTCTCAAAATACTAATTTTCATCTCGTTTGCAAGTGTCACATCTACAAGTGATGGCAGATACCTTGCTCTGCATAACTGAGTTACTTGTGAATTCAGTCTTGTAGGGAAGCACGTCAGCTGTGCTTGCTAAAAAGGCATCAGGGCCTGAGAATGGGTGTTACAATCTCGCCTGAATCCAATTGACCCTCATTGGGTAGATCTAAGTGTTTTTTTGGAAATAAGCTTAATTTTAGAAGTAAAATGCCAGCTCTGTGTGAAGATGTCCATGTAGCATATAAAATAAATAATGTATTTTGCAGACATGTGATGTAACACCAAATTATTAAATTTAGAAATTAATTTTTATTTTGTAATTAAGCACTGTGTCAATTAAATTTAAATGAAAACAATTAATCTAGATATCTTTTTTTATTTGGAATATAACAATATTATCAGTTCCATCGTTTGATTTCCAGCACTTGAGACTTGTTTATAGGTTCAGAGAAGACCTAAAACTCCAGATGAATGTTGCAACGCTAGTGCTTACGAAGCAAAGGTTCATATATGCAATGCCACCAATATCTGCTTTTCTAGATAAACTGTTCAATGCCTGTATTATGCTACCATACTCATAACAGCCTCCCCAGGACTTCCATCGCACTTGTGTTGTCTCTCCTGCGATGTTTCAGAACTCCTCATCCACACTTTTTCCTTGCAGCCCATTGAAATGAAAGCCTGAATATCTAATAGATGTGGTGACAGCTGGCAGCAGAGGAGCATATGGCAAACCATGAGAGCTGTTATGGAGAAAGGTGTTTTATCTGAGGGAAACTGTACATGGGAGTTACGCTGTGTAGAAAAACATATTTGTATCCTGACACTTACCCCCTTTTTTCTTTGCTATACCTGTTCCTTCTATCCGATGTTGAACAGTAGCATTGATTTTTTGCAAGTCAAATGTGTGCACATAAAAAAACATTGTCATCTTCACAATGTTTTGGGTAGACAAGGCTCACACTTCTACAGCTTTGCAGTACAGTTGCTGTGTTCTTCAGTGACTCCTTTAGTAGATGGCCAGAAGCTGACTTTTCTCTTTAGTGCGATATTTTTCTCCTTTCGTCTTCTTTTTCAGTAAAGAAGGCATGTATTTCTTTTAAGATGTTCCTGAAACCCATTTGAGTTTACTGCAAATATTACTGCTGCTCTATTAATCAGAAAAAAATTGAATAATAATCAAATATTATCTGTACTTTACTACTTTTACTAACCAATAATTGTCACTTGCTAGGGCTTCATTTTTTTTATAGGCTTCAGTGCTTCCTGTAATAATTAAATAGAAAGGCTGATGGTGTTAGAAAAACTACTCTTAACTAATGTTGTTGTTTCCAGCTACAAGCTAAACTGACTTTCTCACAGATCCTGAAAAGCCAGGAGATTTTAAAGCCAGGAGATTATAAAGCAATATAAAACGTTTTTATTAGGAATAACTATAGAATAATTACATTGAATTTGAGGAACTACTAGCCTGAAATTATTTTTATGACAGTTTTTGTAGGTGCATAGTGTAACATATAATTTTATTTGCAGAGTAAGGCAGCTGGAAAGAAGACAAAGGTTTACCATATTGCCAAGGAGATCATGAGCTCAGAGAAAGTGTAAGTGTCAATGCCAAACTTAACAGCTACTCAGTTTATTTTAATTGGGCAATTAAAATGTAACTATTTGCTTTTTCTTGCTTTTCTGATAGGTTTGTGGATGTGCTAAAGCTCTTACACATTGTAAGTATCAAAAAAAAAAAAGCAGCTTCCTCTTCTATTTGTTTAATCTGTTAAAGTTCTATGTTTAGGCTTTATTGTAGTGAATGTGACGTTTTCCTGCTGTCTCTACATATTCAAAATGTAAAAATCAATATAATGAAGCAGAAGTTTAAAGTTTCAGATTTTATATAATGGATGAATGTTTTGGTCGTTCCTTCTGCATCTCGTTAATTAATGTATGCAGTCTTCCAGCTGAGTGGGGGTATTGCTTGAATATTGAAAATGGAATAGGTATCCATCTATGTTAATCAGCATCATATCTATAAGCCAGTGTGTACCGTAGCAACCAAAATAAAATCTTTGGTTAGAATAACTTTTAAGTAGCAGGGGGAGGCAGGAAAAATTTACCTTTAGAAAGGTATGAAACATAATTAATGCGTGAATGAAACATAAAAATACACGTTCTTTAGGTAATCTGACTAATTAGCTCTAATGGTGCATCCATCACCATGGCAGCATGTTTTTTGGGCTGCAATTCTTTGACAGATGCTTGCTTTCTGATAACAGTTGTCCACAGCAAGGGTTAAGTATTTAATCCATGTTTATGCAGACCAGTCATCTGTTAAACATGCTGTGTAGAAGGCGGTAATAGTAAATTAACGAAGAATTTAGCTTTCTCTAGCTCCGTTTTACGTGTTTTCTGTCGACTCTTAACTGATATGTGTTTGTACCATTTTGTCACTCTATGAAGTACAAGCTTAGTGATTTTTTTTTTTTTTTTTTTTTTTTTCCTTGGGCAATAGAAGTGGTTATATTGCAAACAGATGCGTTGGTCCGTCTCGGTCTCTTGAGAAGCATGTTCTGTGAAACCGGGAACAAAGGCTCTTATAGATGGATGTATACAGTCCTGTAATGCGGAGATCTTTCGGGAAACAAAAAATTTACCACACCACTTGCTGATTCCTCTATTGCCTTCCATTTTAGTAATTGATTTTCTTACTCTGTTCAAGCCTGGTTTTTAAAAGCTGGGTCAGGCAGTTGCAGCCAATACATAATTTATATTCAACATGGTTTCTAGTACAGAACTCAAGCTTAAATACTGGTTAAAAGGAAGAGAGTTGTCCTAATGAGTATAGACAAGTTTTAAGCTATATAAATTTTTATGTATCATATTTTTCAGGCATATAATTTACATCTTAAAGGTGTCTTTGCTTTTCAGTGTACCAGTTCTGGTAACATGCACAGTACTGGAAGAAAAGACTGTTGGTGAGGAGGATGCAGGCAAGCAGAGGAAGAATGGCAGAGGGAAAATAGTAGGGAGTTTAGGAAGTTCCTGGGATAACTTTAAGGTTGTCTGGACAGTGTAAATGTGCATGCCGTAGGATGTGTTTTGCTTTGTTTTAATGGATAACTCACAACTCTATTCATGTAAGTATGATAGTTTCTAGCTGCCAAATAAAAACCATTAGAAATGTTTTTGTTGGCTAGCAATAACAATCAACATGTATTCAGCCTGGTCTAACAGAGAGGATGCTAGGCTAGGAGTTGAGGAAATACTTTGTCCTCAACCTGTCCATTGGCCTGCAGTGTGAACCCTGGTGAGTGTCCTTGTCAAGAGTGCGCACCAGTTTTGAGGCTCTGTGTGTGTGCATGCATTCTTCATGAAATAAAACTGCCATACCTGAGAAAGGTTGCAGAAACGTATTTTATTTTTTACTTCCATGGAGTGGTATGCCTGAGGATTTGTGTATGTTCATCACAGACGTTACTAAATGTGTTTATTTAATCATAATAATATGATTAATAATCATATCCATATTTCTTATGGATAATATTTAAACATCGTTAAAAATATCCTTTTGATTTCATGTGCACTAAGCCACTTTAGTTTACTAACTTCAGTGTCAGGATTACTAACTGCCAATCAAGCAACCTCTGAAAGATTTCTGGAATTAAAACTTAGATTCTCCCCAGGCTGGGCTGTTTTACCCATAGTAAAGATTTGGCTGGTCAGGGGAGGCTCTGTTATACCTTCTGAACCACGTATTAGCGGTTTTCCAAAGAGTAAAGACTCAAAATCTAGTGACCAATTCCAGTAGTGGTGATCTGAAATTAATAGTATTCTCCTCAGTCTGTCTTACCAATGCCAGTTAATGCAGCTCATGGCTCTTAGTGCAGACAGGGAACTGGACTGTTGATGTCAGAAAAAGGTTTTTAAGTTGCTACTGCCTAGAGCATTTAAAGTGGAGTCTAAAGCAGTTGAGAAGGTGGGAATGCGATTGCAAACTGGCTACAAGTACCACTGAAATTTTTGTAGCATTTTTTTCTTTTATATTGACAAAGTCAAGTTAGGTGGAGCAACTCTTCCAAGATAGCAGGGTGCCGGCCTGTTTGGACACTGTCGCACTTTATAAGTACACCCGGCTGCTTCTGTTGAAGACAGACTACAAAAGTTCTCTAGAAAATTATAAACACTTGGGGACGCTTCTGTAGTACGAAATAAGTTGGTCATAACAGAGATAAGGGGCTTAACTGGCATTCCACACTGATGCTCTCAAACATACTTGGGAGAATTGGGTTGCTTGAGGGAAGAATCAAACATTAGATGTAATCTCAAATTCTCTGTATTTCCATAACTATCATAATGCTCTTTTAGAGGACAAAATTCCCTTAAAATGCTGTTATAAACTTCTGAAAACAAAGAGGCTTAAATCAAAGCAGCCCATCTGTATGCATCTTTGTGAGATGGTTCATGCATGGCCTCCGGGAGGTAAACAAGGGATGAGAAGATGCCAGAAGTGCTGGTTCTTCCCTAAGGGCACTTGCAGGAAAAAAAGAAGGAACCGGTGAACTGGATGTAAAACCTAAGTGATGTAAGAGAAACAAGCTTGTCACTGCTGTCTGAGATGCTCTCTGCCCAAAAAACACCCGGTGTTCCTGGAAAACGAGTAAGGCAGGATTGGTGCCATTTGTACTTCATTGTTGTGGGATTCTTTGGAAATGATTTGCTTTGCACAAGTGAGAGGACCTCCTCAGCAACACCCTGGTGCTCTAAGGGTAACTTGCCTGGCTTATTTGCTGTCTTTTCTTTTGTTCTGAATGTTGTTCTTTTGCCAAAACCCACCACTCTTTCTGTTCTCCCATCCATTTTCATTTCATTTCTGCCCTGATGCTACAGTGTGGACAGTGAGGCTTCTGGTCTATCAGAGGAACATGCTTTTTCGGATCGTTCCTTCCACTGCAAGGCTCAGCGTATAACTTTGTGCTGTGTGGCTGAAGAAAAGCTTAAGCCTGTGGGCTTTGGCCTGAGCTTTTATATCTGCCTGTCTAACTTAGGCCCCTGTTGTGTCCTTATTAGGACTCTGAGAACGAGCAGGACGTTGTCAGGAGGCACTTCTAACTTTTCTACAGCCACAAGGTTAGCCTTTTATTGGAGAAGGCAGATAAGAGGTCAAGCACCTTTCTTTTTTCTATTGTGTGTCCTTCCAGAGATGCTTACAAGAGTGAGAAATTCTAATTTAATATGTTTCCATTTTCAAAAGAAATTGCAAAATATGTATATATAAACTATATAGAGAGAATTTTATATATCTATAAAAACTTAGACTTTTTGTATATTGTAGCCAAATATTATGAAAAATAATTCTCAGTAGATTTGGAAAAAGAATGTAATATGCATACTGAGAAATAAATTAGCTTTGAGTTTTAGAGCAGAGGAAGTCCTGACCTCTGGTCATGGTTCACAACTGATCTACTGTTTGGCTGGGAAAAATTCTTTCAGCCTCCAACTCCTTTTTCTCCAACTGTAAAACTTCAATATTTGACCAGTCTGAGATGAATAAGTTGATAAATTTTTAGCCTATGAAGTGCTTTAGAATTGCTGATTGAGGCATTTGACAATGAATTGCAGCTGTAGTCATCTTATTAAGAAGGCTAATGAAATAGTTTTGGTTTGGAAGGAAACATTGTTCTATTACCCAGCCTATTCCTTGAAATAACATTATGGGAATATGCCACAATCAAATCATTGATTATTGTAAAAAATTAACTATCTTATATTGTTAAAGACTTATAAATGATTTTACTGCCTGAGAAAAAAGGTGTGGAACTACTTGGCAGCTTTCCAGAAGCAATCTCATATGTTTGAAAAATGTCACGATCCACACTTACTCATAGTCTTCATCAACTATCATTGCTATAGTTTAACTTAACAGTTTATCGATAGTAATCTAACTCTAGTTAAGACTGCCTATTTATATTTTAAATAATATATTTGTGAAATCTTCTGTAGCCGTATTCCTGGCAGTCGTGTTTACAGTTTGTCACATACAGCTGCCTGGCTGTTCCACAGAGCGTGAAACTTCCTCCCCTTCCCTCCTCCCCCCCTGTAGGATGTGTGTCTGTGTGTTCCTTGAAAAGTGTCCAAGCGCAAACATATTTTTTTCCTTAAACTGATATTTGAGCTATCTGCAGGTGTATTTAGCTGGGAGTTGTACCTCAGCGGAAGGGATTATGGCTTATTTTTGCTTTGCTGATGGTATGTTCTAGGAGAGCAGATCCAAGATGAATATTGGTTGAAGCCTTAGGAGTAAAATACGTGACCACGTTTAGATCATGTAGTTCTTTCTCTTCCACTTAAATTTACAAGAAGCTTTAATTTCAACCAGTTGAAATTATCTTCTTTCAGTTATTAGATACCTGAAGGTACATTTAACTCAGTCAGCAGCTGAGCGAGGGTTTAGTCTGGTCAAGTACCTGTTTTGGTTTCCAACTAAACCTTGTTCCTTTGCTCCTTAGACGGAGGCAGGCAGGTCGCTTCGCTGCGTGCTGGGAATCCTCCGGTGGAACGCACTGAGAGGGATCGTGAGTCAGGGCCTTTGCAGAGGGGAAGTGCGTGGGCTGATCACAGATGATTCACAACAGGGTCAGAATTATTTCAGATATCACAGCCCTTTGCTTATTTAAGGAAGCTACATTGAAGGAGGGGTGGGAGGAAACAAAAGCAGCAACGGTGGTATCCTCCTCAAATGTTGTTTAAAAGCTGCAGAGCTCTAGGGGGACTGTATACTAATAGAATAAATAAAATTCCCTAAACATTTTCAAGTTGGGAATGTTTTATCAGGCAGTAATTCAGCGACAATATGTACTCAGAAGCCTTTAAAACTGCCTAAACTGGATTTTCATATGGACAGTACACAGTGGATTGCTGTCTTAGTATAGAATAAACGGTAAGACTGTTTCTGGTTTGGAAAGAACGTGCTTTGCAGGGATGGTGATGAGTGCCGTCCTCCTAAAGTAGCTGCATGAGGACAATTGCCTTTGCCAAAGCAGTAAAAAGTGGTATCAGAAGATTATTATTGGGCCAGAATATAATGTAGAACTAGAAACTGTAAACCAGCACTTGAGAAAGTGTACAATGGCCTCCCCCGTTCTGAAAAGAAAATTATCCTGATAAGAAGCTGGGATGATTCAGTATTACTAGCATAATCTTTTGTTTTCCGTCGTGCAGCATATGAAACTTTCATCTAGAGTTGGAAATAGTGTTTTTCAGTGAAATAAGCACATTAATTCCAAAGCATGGCAAGTTTTTTTTTTCTTTTAATGAGCAAGATCATAATATTTGAAACGCTCATTTTTAATTAGAAAATCCCTGTCTCTAAAATTCACTGTAATGGATTGCTGCATTGCTTCAAACAGAATAATTTCTAGGACAACGCAGGTGATTCTTTGAACAGAGCGATGACAGCACGGTTCTTCAGCAGTGTTACATAGTACTATATGCTAAATACGCATGTAATACGAATCAGTTATTCTAGCTATGTAGATATCACAGCAATGTATATATTATTAACAACAGCAGTTCTGTTTTTATTTAGCAGTAAATGGATTTAGTTTTAGAAGGAATTAGGTTCTGGTGTGTTAAATGACTATTACTGCAATTTCTAATTTTTAAGTCATTCACCTGCTTGTATAAAAAGTTGTCCTTGTCTGAATACTTTCCACCCTTTGGTGTGAAACTTCTTAAGTTAACGTATTTTACATTTGGTAATTAAACCAGACCTATTCTATGTTTTGTGCTTTTCGATAAGAAATGACTTTCTCAGAAGGCTAGTTCCTTCAAGTCTAAATACTGTTAACTCTAACCTTGTTACATTTGTTTGACTTTTCCTACCCCTCCTCCTCAGGCATGTGCTCTTTGCCTTCAACTCTTAAGTTTATCTCAAGATGAACTTGGCATGACAGTTACTTCACACCCACTGCCAGGTTAAAAATAAATCTTAATATGATTACGGTGACAAATGCATTGTACTGCTTCAGTAGTGAAGACTTGATAATTAAAAACAAGAAAAAAAAGCGTGTAAGTTCAGCTCTGTTGTTGTTTAGCAGGCTGGTTTGCATAATTTGAAAGCTTCACGTTATCTTTCTTCCCTGCGTTTCCTCTCTGCAGGGCTTCCTCAGTTTATTCAGTTGTGAAGGGGGACAGAGAGGGTGATGAAACAAAGTTTTGGTTGGCTTTTTTAATGACAGACTCTTCCATGGTGTGATCCAAACCCTGATGAAGCTGATGGACTTTGGATCAAGCTAGTCGAAAAACCAAATCTGTATTTGGAAAACATCCTGCAGACTCTTTGAATGCTGTATCCAGAAGTTAAATAAATCCTCTTAACTACAAATGACATTCCTGTCTTATCTACTGGTGCTTAAACCTGGCTCCCTGCTCTCCTTTTATTGTTTGGTCAGGGAAAAGCCTGGGTTGTTGATCATGCTACAGACAAAACTGCTTTTCTTTTCATCGTGCAAGTGAAGTTCTTGTTTCATCCCATGGCCAAGTACATACAGTATATTGTGTGCATTTGATATGGGGGGGGAGAGAATATTATCATAATATGATGAGATGCATTTTGCATGAAGCTCTCCAGAATGCCTCATTTGAGCTTTTGCCTTTGTAATTCCATGTATCATTTCAGTGTTAAGCAATGCCCTAGGGTCAGGAAAACCCATAAGATGCAGCTGGTAGTTAACCCATGTGTCACTAGCCTGCACAGAGGATGTAAAACAGAACATTTCCATATGAATAACGCCATCTGTTTTTTAACTCCCTTGCATTTAGTTCTCAGCCTTCCCCCATCACAGCCATCACCCTGTATCTCCTTTCAGTTTCTTGTCATAACTCTGCCCAGTCACAGCCTTGCTGACCCAGAGGGTCACAAAGCAAGAAAGTGTGTCTGGAGCTTGCGCTGCCCAGAGCTGATGTAATGAGGAGAGAGGGCAGGGGAAAGTTGAGACTTAAGTTTGAGAGACCCTAAATAGTGCCAGATGCTGGACTGATGAGGTAACTAGTAAGACCTGGGGAGGGGGGAAGAGGGGGCTTTTTTTTCTTTCTTTCTTTTTTTTTTTTTCCCTGACCTGAGAACCCTACAGATTTTTCAAAGGCAGGTGTGGACCACATATATTTAAAATATAACTCGTTGTACTTAGGAACACACTGTTTGGTCACCTTTTTCAAGCCTCCTATAGATCGTGCGTGCACTGTCACAACCCTAAAAAGAGCTATTACAGGTTGTCTTTTTTTCTGCTGTTGCTCTAATTTGAATTTTCTTTTTTGTCAGTTTAGACGGTGTTATTTCTCAAGTTGAAATGCTAAATTGCTAACCTTTTCTGAAAATTGTGTTTGTATGTGATTAAGGAAAATACCTCACCTAATGGATGCAAGTTTCATTAGGGATACAATCTTGGCTGAACTGACTCATGTGGAGCCAAGATTTTAATTCTAAATAGTTTAATGAGGACCAATAAACCTCAATTCCATCTATTGGGAGCTGGTTATAGCGTAAAAATGCTACAAGAAGATCCTTCAAGTGTAGGTGGGATTTTCCTCCTCTCTGTAAGTGTTTTGAAGGTGCCAATGTTGGTTTTGATCATTATTAACATTGGAAATCTCATGGTTCCTATGTGTTGCTTCAATATATTTTTGTTAGGTGTTAATTTTCCTGTATATAGAAGAGCTGCTACGTATGGTAACTTTGTGACACTACATTTGAAATCCAAGAGGCATGTCTTCAGAAAGGGCATTTGTAGATGACTTATGAGAACTAGTATAATTTTAAAATAAAATATTATGATTGTATGAGTTGATATAACATTTTTGCTTTTTGACCCAAATCTTAGCAAGAAGGTAGTCAAGGTTCCCAGTATCTTTGCAGTTAGAAGCTTTTTTTCCCCTATAGTTTCCTTGTATGTAATACCAGCACATTTCTTAAGGGCGTGTTATAAAAATAATGAACAACTTCTATAGTATGCATACAGCAGCAAGAAAGTAAAGCTGCAGCGTCAAACCGAAGGGATTAAGGTAGTCCCAGGGGAGTAAATTGAAGCTGCAGAGAAACGTAACCCAGATGGTACGCGCCTTGCCTTCCGTAATAGGGAGCAGCGCCTGGAATGTCTGCAGAGAGAACACCGTTGTCTGTGTTGGTGATTTGAAGGCTGTTCGCTCATGGGAAGGGGGGGTTCTGTCCTCTTTGTACTCCGGCAGGATTTCCGGGATGCTGTGGCGCATGCCTCTAGGCAGCTTGGAAAGCCAGTGATTGAGGACAGAATCCTGAATCAGATCCTGTACTACCTACCTCAGCTGTACGAACTCAACCGGGACCTCCTGAGGGAACTGGAAGAGCGATTATCTCACTGGTGACTATCAATAAAGGGATACCACTCCTTTGATGTTGTTGAAATTTATCTGTGGGGCTTATGTGACTCCATGTGACCACAATTTGACTCTTGTTTGTGTTTCATGTGCCTTCTTAAATGACAGAATTGACTTTGAAAGTATAGGAAATAATTTTCTGTTTAGATGTACTTGTTGCCGTTTGGTCCAGAAGGCATGTCAATACACGGTTTTAGCAATCGCATTTTTTTATTTAAAATTTAATTTTTAATTGAAAGTTCTGGTCCCCGCGTGGGTATGATAAGTAGACTGATCGCATCAGAGGAAAAGGAGGCTGTCCTGAAGACCGGTTTGCATTTTAAAAGTAGTTGAGATCTACTAACCAGACACAGCGCTGATTGACAGCCACAATCCCATTGAAGTCCATTCTCAGTTACACTGGTGGGTGGATCTAAATCGGCTATACAAAGCCTACTGACAAAGGCACTGAGATGGGTGAAGACTAATCCCATGCTTGCTATTAAGGGATGGAGACTGCATCTTGAAGTTTGAAGATCTGTCTCCTCAGAAATTCAGCTTGTACTAAAGTGTTCAAATGGTTCAAGACCATTTTAAACAGACTATGTATTAACTGGTTTTCATCTAACACTAAACTAGTGTGTCAAGGTGTGCCTGGGAAGGTTTTTCAGAGTAGCTACTGAGATGGATGCCTATCTGCTGAACTTGTAAGCTTTTTGTCCAGAACATAAACCAGCACATCTTACTATGAAAAAGACTGATGTTCTGCTGTAGGGTTAAGACCTACATTCTTTTTAGCTCTTTCTAATTGTTCTGTTTTTTGTTTCTAGGCTTGAACATCAAAGAATTGCTGATATATTTGTTAAAAAGGGTCCCTACTTAAAGATGTATTCAACTTACATCAAAGAATTTGATAAAAATGTTGCACTATTAGATGAACAGTGTAAGAAGAACGCAGGTTTTGCTTCAGTAGTCAAAGATTTCGAGGTACTGTAGTCTTTTGTAAGATATATCCTATTCTGTGGCTTTTCAGCAGTTGTGATTCCCCATAAGACTTTAGAGACTATCCTCCAATTTGTCTGGGTTTTCTTTTGTTATTATTATTTTTTTCCTTTTTTTTTTTTTGTGCAGTGTTGGCTTGAGACACAGTAGGGTGGAAGTGGAAAGAAGTAAATTCAGATTTTGTGAAGTAACTAGTGATTTTGGCTACTACTGCGAGATCTGATTTGAAAATCAAGGACCTTGATTTGGAAAGTGGAACACTTGCTACAAATTATATCAAAGACACGCTAACAAAATCTCTAGCTGCTTTTTTTTAGTTTTGTCTCCTGATCATACTGTGCACTGATTAACTGTCCTATTTTAACCAGGTTGATTTCTCTGCCACATCATAGGGCAGTAGCTTACTCATGGGAAGGGTGTTTCATTTCAGTTGGAAACATTAAAAAAGTGAATTTTCTCATCTGCATCTTTCTAGAAGTTTCAAACCCAGCACATGCAGCAATCAGATGAAACCTGATTTACGTCCCTAAGAGCACTGCCAGATTTTTACATAACTCCCTTAAAACAAATCAGAGAAGAGGCGCGAGCTCTCTAAGCACGTGATCCACATAAACTGTGAATTTGCCTCCTATTACACGGGCTTCCCCGTGGGTGATCCCTGCCCTATTTGCTTACGAGTGGTTAGAAAGGCTGCCTACGGTGGGCAAAGGAAGAAACTGAAGTAGTCAGCAAAGACAGGAAGAAGAAAAGAGGACTTTTTAAAGACTCATTGTTTCAGATGCACATTATTTTGAATGCAAACTGAATATAATTAACATTTTTGGAGCATCAATCTTTTAATTTTGCGTTGTCTTTAGAGGTGTGGATTAATTAAAACTACTTCAGTGAACGCTGCTGTCTTCTCTGCCTTTCTGCCTGATGGACACTGACAACAATTACAAAGGAGCACGTTGCCCTTGCCGCTGGTGTTTCCTTTCTTTCTGGGAAGCTTCGCCTCTCTTCCTCATAGGCAAAAGCACCCATTTGGAATCTAGAGAGAGTATGGAGTGCTTACTGATGTCTTTTAACTCACAATTTTGCGTTCAATCTTGCACACAGGGAAATACTTGCTCTCTGGTACAGTGTTTAATACTGCCGTAGTAGCACCTTTTAAAGATAAAGCTTATCCGATGGAATCGCTAATTGTTTGCAGGTGTGATTTCTTTTGCTGGAACCCTTGACTACCGCAGAATCGTTACTTATTTTGGGTGTTTCTTTCAGATGAGCCCCCGCTGTGCTAGTCTGGCCCTCAAGCACTATCTGCTCAAGCCGGTTCAGAGGATTCCCCAGTACAGGCTCCTGTTGACAGGTACAGTCAAGCTCTTTCGCAGCCTTAAGAAGCCAGTCTTCACACGTCCCAGGAAACTTGTTTTCAGGCGGTTGTATCCATCTGTAAAGCCTGTTTATCTGACTTCAGATATGTGAAGCTTTTTTTAAAAAGTGGTGTGGGTCTAGAGGCTTTCTTTGTTAGTATTGATTGCTGCAAGACACGCAAGCGAGGTGCTAAGATTCCGAACGCTGTGGTGTGTTCTCTGATGGTACATTCAGCAGTAACTTGGAAAACATGAAACCTTGGGTGGGTTTTGTTTGTTTCTGTGGTAATAGAAGCCTGTAATTTCCTTAGAGGGTTGGAATGCTCCTGTTGTGCTTTGGGTTTGAGGTTTTCTTGGTGGATTTTTGTAATTTGTTTTTTGTTGGCTTTTTTTTTTTTAATGAAGAAAAAAGGTAGTAGGGAAAATTGGAAGAAGGAAGTGAAAGATGTCTCTGCAACTGTGAACTTCTGCAAGTGGCTTCTCCATTTCTCCCCCACCCCCCAGGTGTTTTGTCTGTAAAATCCATTTTCTTTTAAAGGCAAAACACGTTGTTTTTAGCGTACCTTACCAGTAAGGACTTAAGACTTGTTACAGGGGCATTGTAGGCTGAAGAGCTGGCTTGGGACTAGGAAATCTGGGCTCTATACCCTGCTCTGGCACTGGCATGTCTGGGTGACCTCAAGCAAGTCATCTCCATGATGCTGTGCTTTCTATTCTGTAAAAGGAGAGCGGTGATAGAAGCCGCCTTTGTGAAGTATTTTGAGACGTGTTTGTTGTAAGAGGGGGATGGCTCCTGTAAGGATTTGGAAATACTTAAGGCATTGTTTTTGAAAGCCATTGCTTCTTGATGAGCAATTTAAAAATAGCTTCTGTTTATGTAGTAACTGCAAAATAAAATGCTCTGTGACCTTTTTTTTTGGCTCTGTAGCAGCTTGTTGGCGTTTCCCCAGCAAGTACTTAGACTAGTGATGCTGTGGGGAGATACAGACTTAAGTGTTATACAGCAGTTACCAAGATATTAACGTCAACTGTTTTCATTTTAATCATGTCATTGAAGTCACAGGTGTTGAAAAAAGGGTGAAAAGCCCTTATTAAATGTAGGGGAAAATCTTAGTGGCTCTTAATTGATGAAATCAAGCCCTAAAACGGCATTTGGGGAGTTGCTTTATATTTTAAAAGGATACTGACTTAGGGCATGGTATAGACTTGTTATAGACTCCAAAATCAGCGAAGCTTTGGATAAGTTCAAAGGTTTTAATTAAAAACATTGAACAGAGGATCAGGATGGGGTAAATGCCTTTGTCAATATATATAGCAAAGCGAGAGATGTCAGGGGTGAATGGCACTGAAACAAAACTCCCATGTTGAAGGGGAATTCCTTGTGACCATTGTCTGTCATTGTGGCTGGGACAGGCTGTTCTAGACCTGAAAAAACCTCATTCTGTGGTGATGGGGGTTGCTGTGGGTGTCCCTGGTCTGCAGACCTTACCGTGGCTGCCCAGCTTTAAATACACCTGCAAATGCGAATGCTATTGACAGGGACGGGATTGCAATGCTGGCTGCTGATTTAGAGAAGTAATTTTTTCTTGTTCTATGGGAGCAATGGAGACTGAGAATTTAATTATGCTGGGGTTGGGGGGTGTTATTTGGGATATGTTCCATTTTCAGTCTGTTCCATCTATCATGCATTTCTGTTTTCCTTGAGATTCTCACTCGTTGATATCTCTGTGGATGACCTATCTGCTCTGTTACTTTCCAGCAGCTCTATAGAAATCTCTATAGAAACTTGTGCTGCAAAACCTTTGGAGGGCACGCAAAATATTTGGATGTACGGCTGCAGTGGGTGAGATGCAGGGATGCAGCAGCTGCCCCAGGGCGAGGACAGGGGAGATCTGTGGGCAAGGGAGGAGGGAGCAGCAGGTAAGAGCAAGGGAGCAAAAATAATCCAGGAAACGAAGCTGCTTGGCCTGAGTCAGCAGGGATTTCTTCCTATTTAGATGTTCTGTGTCAGTGGGACAGCTTTGTACTGGTAACCTGCTGCTCCATGGTCACATCACAAGATTGTTGCTGTGCTTTGAAGTGGAGTTACTTTTCTGCGAACAAAAGCAGGAGCAGGTGGACTCGTAAATCAGCCAAGGAGAGGCGCAGCTCAGCTGTGTTTCTGCTTAATTATACAGCTGCTCCAGTCCGGCAAGTGAACTTCCGCTTCTCCACATACTGGCCCCGAGCTCTATGCAGCAAATATTAATGGGGTTTGGGGGAGGTTAATTAGAGGCCTCTGATTTCTAATAGAAAGGAACGGAGGAGAGGTGATTCTGTCCTCCTGAAAACCTCCAATTCGAGTAGATGACTTGAGACTGTACGGTATGAACAGGCTCTTCATTGTCGTAGGATAAGCCTCTCTCCTCTTTTTTTTTTTTTTCCTCAACATAAGGTTTGCAGAGAGAGTCTTTTATTATCCTTTAACTGGAGTGTACTGAGGGAAGGCCGAGGGGGGTGAAAAATAAGCCTTTGAGCGCGCTGCTCCTTTTGCAGCTCGGAAACAGAGTTGTCAGGCTTGAGGCCAATTACATGTTGGGGAACAATTGCTTTGAGTTTAACTTAATTAAATTAGACAACCTGAGACAAAAAATAGTTAATGAAGCAGAAGAGAATTTTTAGCAGGGGAAGAAGTGATAGTCGCTGCCCCCCAGCAAGGAGAAGGAAAGAATTGCTGGCCGCTGTCAGGTAGAAGCAGGGCATAAGGAAATGTTGTTTGTCACAGAAACAGTACTTGTGTGCTTTTGTGTTCGTTTTCATTGGTTTTGGGGGTATCCAGCAGAATTATTAATTTCAGTCTGGCTTTCTGAAGGTATGCTTAAGGTCTTCATAGTCTGAACAACTACAGTACCTTTCAAAGGGGAAAATTTGGCAAAGACAGTAGATACCATTCCACCTTAATATTTGACCTTAATATTTATTTTATCTAGGAATATTTTTGCTAAATTTTTACTGTAAGGTTATTCATGTCTGTGAAATCCTCTTGTCTGCATAGTTTAAGCCAGTACCTACAGAAAGTTGTTGCAAGCACAGAATTTCCACTGTGTATTCACAGAAGAGACTAAAAATATCTGTCTGAATGCTTGCCTGAAGCTGAGTTTTAGGTATAAACTGAGGTCCACTTACCAGATATACATCGAGAATATTAAGATGAAAATTATGTAAGTCTTGCCTCTCTCCTGGATTTTACAGTTGTAAGTTTTATTGGCCACTTCACTCTTGTAGTACAAAAGCTGCCTTCCCTTTTTTAAATACAGAATTTTAAATGAATGCACTTTTGTTAAAATCTTCAATTTTCCTCCTATTCACCGATGATATGGTTTAAAATGTTAGAAGATATCCATCAAAAAATATTTTTGAGTGGTGTAAAGTTTTTTGTTTTGGGGAACATGTAATAAAGCATGAATATACCAAGAAACAATTTTTTTCCCATGTTGTGTCTCTGGATTTAAGTTTCCAGGGCAATTACTTTGGATATTAAATTGGGTGTCTCCATGTACTAGGGACAGTTTCTTAGAGTGCCAGCAGTACATTTGCAGATGAATAAATTATACCCGCCTCACCTCTTGTTCCCAGCCCGTAGAGGTGAGCGTGTGCTTGGCAGCTTTAAGAAGCTGATATTTCTGTACAAACCGTACGGACTCATTCTTTATACTGGGAGGTTCTCACTGGAGTCCTTTATGCTGGCCCCGATGAAGATCAAGTTGCAGCTGTAAAGCTTTAACTTGTTTGCTTTATGGTGGAGACCCAAGGCTGCTCTGCCTGGGCAGTATGGCACAGCTCCTACATGATGGAGCACCCGTCGGCAGGGAGGGCAGCTGGTGTCAGGTGTGTGACAGGTTCCTTCAGGTTAAACCAAGTTAAAACCCATGTAAACTCTTCTCAGTTCCTTTCAAATTACCTCGTGTTGATTTTTTTTTTTCCCCCCCTCTCACACCATCTTCTTACCAATATAACCCGAGGTGAAGCAAGATGAACTTTGCTTTTAATGGAATATGTGTCCACCTAAATATTATGCTGGAACGTCTGGTAGCCACTATAGCACAAGATCTTGAGGGATGTGAAGGATACAATATTTATGGAGTGTAGCTGGAGAGGTTTTGGTGCCATGTCAGACTTGTCTTAAAAGATCACACATTGACCAGTGCCTGATAATGATCAGACAAAACTTTGAGGAGAGCAGAAAGCTGTGGGTGTTCCTGTGGCCCAGCCAGACCTCCCAGTGCTCCCTCCCCACTTCCCTGCAGGAGACCCCATCCAGTTCCTCTTCCTTCACCTCAACCTGCTCTTCATGCTTCTCTCTTGGACCCTCCCTTAGGTCTTTGCCAAGAAATAAAATTTCAGTGCCAAATACTTCTCTTCCTGTAGTTCTGTTTTTCTCAAAGCTTTCATTAACTGTTACAATATTTCTCACTCTTTGTAGCATTTCTACTGGAGAAACATGTTTCATAATGCCCTTTTATTTTTGCATAAGGAAAAGATTACAATACACTGAGCAGTCTCCAAGGGGCGTGTATGAAGCAAGACATCTTATGAAGGCAGGAACAATTGGCTCCTGATTCTTCTTGAGTAAAAGGATGAATTTGGGTAGGGCAAGCATATGGGAGTTGAATTATTTCACTCCTACATGAAACTTGTACAACGACAAAGCTAAAGTTGAATGCTTGCTAGATCACATATGATTACTTTTCCGTAGATCTGCTAGAATCTTAATACCTCATTTAAAAGGTAATTATAAATCAGTATTTGTTGATATTATCAATCTAACATCTATATTTATTTGAAAGTTTATGATTGTCTTTCTTTCCATTTTAAGCAGTTCAAAATTGTGGAGAATAGATGGTTGACCTTTGACTGAGGATATATATTAATCTTTGACAGGATATTGTACTTTTTGGTGAACTGGACACTAGACCGGGCAATGGAAACTCGAGGGGGATGTTTTCTTGTATAGTCATACATTTAGAGTTAATTTTAGCTAAGTAAAATAGATTTTAAAACTACCAAGACTTTAATGGATTGAGGGTGCCATCTCCTGGTTGAGGAACTAAATTTATAATTGAATACCAAAAGTGCCTATTTGAATGGTGAAGGGGAGATATAATACTTTTATGATCGATCAGTTGATACTAATCGTAATCAAATCTTCTGTAATGGACCACTTTTTTCTTAGGTCCTATAGACAAGTTAGGTGCTCACGAAAATTTCTATAATCTTCAAAATTTTTTGCATCAGCTTCAAAGTAAAAGATTGCAAGTATGTAGTTATTTTTCAATTGCTTATTTTGTTCTGGAATAATACGTATAGAGTATCATTTGTCTTTGGAGAAGGGCACTGCTTCAATAATCTTCTCTTCTCTGAGCAAGATATGATATACTTTCATTATGGAAAAGCTGGTTTTCCTTATGTTACTACTTTGACAGATTTAAAAGATTAAGTAGTCGATCATTATGGCATAGATCTGACTGAAAAGCAGATTTCCAGGAAAAAGGTTGTTTTTACTACTTTCTCGTGCTGTTTATTTCTTTAACGAAACTATCTCAGTATTATTTTTTTTCTTTATACAGATTATTTAAAGAATCTTGTGGAAGAATCTGCAGACTATAGGGATACTCAAGGTAAGTGTCTCTTTAGATTAAAGAAATAACATTTTACGTACATATGATAATGTCTCTAAATTTTAAATGCATGCAAAATGCTCAGTCAGTAATAGAAATGTTTTCTAGTTAGTTCTAAGTTTCTCAGCAGAGATACTGAAAGATTGCAAGCTTGTATTTCAAAAATGTTTGGAGCTTACAGTGGTGTTGGCTCACCCTTGAGTTGAAATGAAGAGATAAGAGTGAAGTTGCACAGGCAGCTTAAGCAGATATTTTGGGCGCTGCTATTGAAAGAGACAATCTTTGCATCTGTAGACCTTTCATGATAGGCAGGCTGGTCTACCGGCTGCTCTCCCCCAGCTATGAGCCTTTCTGGCTGCCTCCTCTCTCTTTGTGCCAGAACGAGTGTTTGTGTGGTGGGAGTGCGCAAGATCAAGGAGCTGCTCTGGGTTATATTTAACCTGAGGAGTTCTACAGTTTGACTTGTCACATGTTGCACAAACACAAGTGACTTCCACAACTTTGCCTGCATATGCGGGGAAAGGAGATGCAAGGAAATGAGAAGGAATGGTTGGTGATGGAAGTGGACAGGACTATGTTTCATGGTAGTTTGGGATTAAGCTGGTTTAACTCAAGTGTAGCAATGCAATGCACATTCAGACTATTTCGTTCTGTGTGTGGGCCTCAGCAGCAGTACTAAAAATGCTCCTGGTTCGTGTTTCCGTTTCATTTGCGTGAGCCCCTGTCACTTACTTCAGTCTCTTTAGTGACATTTCTGCAAGCCCTAGGTTTGTGCAAGACTAGATTTGGTTATGGTTAGTGTTATTGGAAAAAAAACCCAAAGAACACAATTCTTCCTGATGACCTTCATTTGAATACATTACTCCAGCTAAGTGATATAAGAAATGGAATGCTCTTCTCTGCCAAAACCCACTTTGTTTATGGACTTTGACCCTATAGCTTATTTTATGTTGTTGTTTAGATTTGCTTAGTCTTGGCTGTATAAGTAGCCCTGAGATCCTGGAACTTTCCCTTCAATAACCAGCAAACTTTCTCTACCAGTCTTCAATCTTTGTTGGAGTCAATGAGTAAAATTTTTAGTTTTTAATAACTATAATAGCTGATAGATGAAGCAAAGTATAACAAAAAATTCAGGTACTCATTCCTGTCTTTGTGAATTGAGCTGAGTTTCCCTTCATTTTCTTTCAAGCAGATGGGAGCTGGGGAGTGTTTTGCCTGGAGCAGCTCCAGCAGTTCCTAGTAGGAGACTACCAGCTTTTTTTCAGCAGGCTCAGTTGACATCATGACATCTATATCTAAACTTAAATTTTGATCAAGTGCTATGCCTTTTAACTGTTTGACTCCTGTGCTTGCATTGCCTTGGTTCACGAAAATCTTGAACAAAAATTCTCCTTATATTGACTTGGGAGAAACTTTTTGTTCACACCTCAGTTTAGTTTCTTACATGGCTTCATGTCCACCTGAACCTTTCAGTTCAGAAAGCGGTATCTTTTAACATGCTGTCTTTCTGAATATGAACTCAACTATAAGGGAAGCATATACATCCTATAGTACTAATATTCTAATTATTACCTGGAAAAAAAAAACCCAAGGCTTTGGTTTTACATGGTTTGGTAGGCTTCTCTGTGGACTTTTAAGCAAATGTAGTTCCTTTATTTGAAGTGCCTGACTGCACTTCAATTACTCAGAAGGTGCTAAATGCTTCAGAGACTACATTTTATCAGAGCAGTTGTTCTAGCTTTCAATTAAATTAGTCTTTTTTTTTTTTTCCTACTTAAGTGAATTACAGGTTTTTGGATAAGGTCCTTGGATGGGTTCTGTCTCATATACACTCGCTGTTCAGTAATTTACATAATCCTTTTATGTAACCCCTTTTTGCAGTTGCACCTTAGTATATATTACGGTGGAGTTGCTAGTTACTAAATATCAGTACTTAATAAAATCCCTCATCTTTGATAACTCTTCTCTTTCAGAGTTTTTTTTTTTCTGGTATTAAAAAGTTTGAAATTTAGAAATTTGAACTTTATATTGTTATCTTGAAGTGCAGCAAAACTAAAAGCAGAAGAAAGAAATTGCAAAGATTTGGGTGATTTTTCTAGGTAGTCTTTCATGACTGTAAAGTTGTGTAAAATGGAAAAAATTTAATCTCTACATAGTCTCACTTAAAATGTTAACTTTTCTGCTATAAGTAAAGACATTGAAATTAAAGTAATTCTTTGTGTGAGAAATTACAATTTAATTTCGCTTGCGGGCCGTTTTGATTAGCTGTAAGAAATGACTGACACTGTTGTTTGAAGCAATGACTTGCTAGGGCACACTTATTAAACCATGTTTCAAAGACTGGGATCTATGGGAAGTGCTCCTAAATGCAGTGACTGTATGATCAGGTCCTCGAATCTTGGCATGATGCAGAAGGGCAATATTGTCTCTGTGGTTTACGTAACACCAATGCTAACTAGTCTATATAACCAAAGCATCATTTCTTCATCCTTCAGATGCTCTAGCTGTTGTCATAGAAGTTGCAAATCACGCCAATGACATCATGAAGCAGGGAGTAAGTATTTTAACTTATGAAGATGGTCGAGTACAGCTTTTTCTCTCTCTCTCTCTTTTTTTTTTTTTTTTTTAGGGCAATTACTCACCTTTTGCCTTTTCTCCCTGTAGGATAACTTTCAGAAACTCATGCAGATTCAGTACAGTTTAAATGGACACCATGAAATCGTGCAGCCAGGAAGGGTAGGTCCTCCAGAAGGCACTCGGCAGATTGCAGTAAAAGTGCAGCACAGATGATGTGCAAGTGACTGAAGCTGGCGTATACTGCGAAGAAAAATGGTCCATCTCTTAATTATTTGGTTCTAACAGGCAAATGAATACTGCCTCTCTATGTGTGTGGGGCAGGGGGTTAGATGTTTATCTGATGAAAACTTACGATTTCTAGAATATGATTCCTTGCCAGATCTTGCAGGCAGATTTTTTTTTCCTCAAGCTTAACCTTGTATTTGTCGTGGTTTCAAGTGCAGCATGGAAAACTGTAATACAGCCATTCACACTCACTTTTAGAGAAACCTAAGGATGAACAGCCTTTCTCAGAAAGGGAACCTTGAATCCCCAAACTTCTGCAGCACTTCAAGTGTAGTAGCAATAAGATGTTGATGAAAAGGTCATCTCATTTGTACGGCTTGTGCCCTGAAAAGCTAGGTTTTGAATTGCTTGTTTTAATTTGCTAGGTCTTTCTGAAAGAGGGAACGCTGATGAAGCTGTCCCGGAAGGTCATGCAGCCACGAATGTTTTTTCTGGTAAGATGCTGTGTATCTTGCTGTGTGCCTAACATTAGTGTAATTTTAAGTGGTCGAAACATTACACCGCAAACATAAGTAATTAATAACTTCAGGTAGTGGAAAAAAATGACAAGTTGATGCTGTTTGGCTTGCTCAGTTCTAATTTAGAGAGATCATCTGTTGCATATGCACTAATTTTAATAGAAAATCGTTTCACACTAAAATGTACTGTTTTGAACAACGTGTACTTAAAATTTGAGCACTTTTATGAGAAGACATTATGTGTAGTAGTGCAAAAACTAAAACAGTTATTCCATCCCACTTAGCCATACCAGATCTTAAAACCTACAGCTCCGCTGCTGCTGTTTCATCCTCCTCTCTCTCCCTCCCGCCCTCCCTCCTCCTCGTCCTCTCCTTCCTCTGTACAAGCCCTCCTGCATCCTGAGCAGAGCACTGGGCTGGAAGTTAAATGCTGGGCTCTCTTCCTGTCTCTGTTGTGTTTGGTTTTGAAACTTCTGTGCATCTCTGAAGTTCCTGTTTCCACTTGAGCCTTTTGTTTATCCCTTCTATTTAGACAGTAAAGCAACTGTTGCCCTGTGTAATTTGTGGCATTATTGGTCCCCAGTCCTGGCTGAAATCTGTCTTTTAGTTACTGTAGTCTTTTAGTACTGTAGTTACTGTAGTAAATAATTCCCTATGTATGTATTCTAAGCTTGCAAGTGCCTGTCTTATGCTCTGGAGATGACTTTGTAGCGCATAAAGCACTGAGATAACCACAAATGATATCAGTTAAGGTAATAATCTGAATCTGGTGCTATCTCAAGCTTGACTTCCCAAATCAGATGTTGCTAATTTTAGTGTCTCTAGCTCAGATTTTCTTTCTTTTTGTTTTTTGTGTTGATGGTTTGGTTTTTTTCTTTTCTTTTTTAGATATAAAAGGTGCAGGCTAGTGTTTATACCTTTAGACACTTAAGCAGTGATTTTTCCATTGATCATGTTGTGAAGATTTAGTAAGGCTCATGAACCACTTGGTTATTTTGCAAAGAACCTCATAGCAAAAACTCGTGGGACAATTCAGTTTTCTAGTCTGTGCTTACATGCAGTAAATGAAGTTTGGATCCATGTGTTGAACAACACAGAAAATAAAAAAAAAAAATAATCTTAAGTTCAGTAAGTGCACTGAATGAAGCCAAGTCTGGTAGAACAGGAAATAAACAGTAGATGCACACATAAGCTGGTAAAATTTGCATGGTACATATGGATAAGTTTGTCCTTATAATCATAAACTGCTAATCTTAATTCTGCTATCTTGTGAGTTTCTGGAATGTTTTGTTTTGTTTGAATGGTTAATTCTAATATCCTTTTAAAATAGTTTGTTATATAATATAGCTGTGTACACGAGAAACATTTTTGTCCTTTTTGACAGCCTGTTCTTTGACATCCGCGGACTGTTTACTCGTGTGCTAAATGTATATTTACACAAGGAAGATATAAATAGACACCTATTGTTATCTAAATTCATACATGAAAATGTTTCTTGTGTTCTAAGTGGAATAATAGGAAGTAGAAGATGCCTTTTCGGACAGTTGATCTCAGTGCTGTACGAGTTCTGTACTTCCACTAAAATGCATCTGAAATTATCTGTCTCCAAACAGTCATTAGTCATTAAAAAGCATTGCTTGTATATTGCAGTTCAATGATGCCTTGTTGTACACTACTCCAGTTCAGTCAGGGATGTATAAACTCAACAATATGCTGTCGTTGGCTGGAATGAAGGTGAGTCACTTGTTAAAATGAGTCTTTCTCCAAACCTATTTAAACTCAGGCCTTCAAATCTTCATAGCACAACTATGTTTATTATTGGAAACAGATATTAAAGATGCTTATGTTACAGAGGTACCCAACAGGCTTAACATTTCTTGCATAATATCATCTGTGGGATTTGCTGCCTAAGTTTCCCTAAAAGACTCTGTTGCCACAGGATCATCTCACCTGCATTTCATCCAGTATTGGCCTACTCTGAAATAGCCTGCCTACTGATTTTTTTTTTTTAATTGTATTTTGTTTAGAATGCCTCACTTTTGCCCTGTAGGTGCTTTATATTGCCCACATCCAGAGATTAGGCATCTCTGCCTGATAAGCAGGATCAAATCTCCATGGTTTATAGAGATCTGCTAACTGTGGGGGAAGATACGGCTTTTGTTTCTGAGTCTTTGTGAAAAGCATCAAAGTTAAACCCTCAGCCTCTCTGGGTAGTCATAAGGGACATGCATGCCATGTATTGACTCAGTCTCTGACATGACAGTCAGTGGGAACAACGAACTGTTGTCTTGGGAATTGAGTAACTTGTCTCTGGTCCTGTCAGAGAAGAGCACCAAATCCAGCTGCAGTGCAGATCTGGCGCCCAGGTCCAAGCTTGCACAGGCAGAGCTGCAAAATCTCCTGTGCCAGCAGACGTCTCGTGGTGGCTCAAAACCACTCTTAACTTCTAAACCTCCTTATGTTTGAAACTTGGTAGCTCAGAAGGATCAGCAGGGTGATTCAGCCCTTGGGGGTATGGGGCAGGTGCCCACTATGGGGTACACTGTGAGCTACGTGTTGTCCTGCAGCAGCAGCACCTTGTTTTGCCCAATTGCAAGAGGTGCTTAGAGGGCAATTGGTCTGGGCATGTTGAAGCACAGCAGTAGGTGTCTGACAGCTCTTCAGCTTCATTCCCCTGGATGTCACCAGTGTTTGCATAGGGCCACAGTGAAATAAAATGGTGGGCTGCCATGTAATCTTTGTGTAGCTGGGCACTCTGGATTAGTGTACGATCTCCTACTTTAGAGGTTTTTCTTTCCAACGTAACCTTCTGCAGTAAAAATGTAAGAGATTTTACAGTAAGTAAAACTAAAGGAACTATAAAAGTACCATTTCGGTTTCAATATAAAATTTTTTCTCTCTGAAGGTTAAAAAGCCAACCCAGGAAGCATATCAGAATGAACTGAACATTGAAAGCGTAGAGCGATCCTTCATTCTTTCAGCAAGGTAAGTCTTACAGTTGAATAGTGATTTTAAAACCATGTGGTTTCAAACAGGCCACATAAGTTTTTTTTATAGCTTATTTTGCATTTACGTAATGAAGAGTTACCCTTGGCTAGAGTAATTGCAGAATAGAGGGAATGACAGATGAGTGTCTGGAAATAAGGTAGGCTTTGTTCTAATTTACTTCTGTTCACATTCATAATCTGATTTTGAAAATTTAAGTTTATTTTTAAATAACCATCAGAAGGGAAGCCTGGTCAGAGGTAATAAGTTTCATAGATACCATATGAATTTGTAGTCTCTAATACAGTTCACCCTGACTTGTAAGGAAGACTGCCCACTGTGAGGTGATGAATAGAAGCACAAAGGCTATAGTAAATGTGGCTGGTATTTGAGCAATTTGGGCTTAAGGCTGCAGCTGGTAGGGATTCTGCTGTCCTCAAGACAGTTAACTGTTAATCAGAGTGAATAAAACTCTTGCTTGGTTCCTCCTTTTCAGCTTAGCTACATCTTCAGAAACTCTAAGTAAATTGAAAAATTATCTTCTTGCTGCCCTTCCTTGAGAGGAACAAGAATTAAAATTGTTTCAATTCAATTAATTTTAGGCTTTGCTTTTCAGTATTTTTTTGTTCTTCCAAAGTTACTGATATGCTCTGTCAGTGCATTAACAGGACAGGATATGAAGCCTATCAGACATTAAATTTTGATATTATTATTGGTAGCTAATATAAATTGGAAGAAGTCATCCTGATCTTCTAGCTAAAATAGCAGTGCAATTGAAACAAGAAAGGGATCTCAGTGAACCTGAAATTATGGAGACGGCAGCAATTGCTGGAACGGTGCTTGTCTTTACCAGAAAACCAATTTTTCCATGTGGCAGCAAAAGGATATGTGGCCACTAAACCAGAGCAGCTCTGGTCTGCCTTAACCGAAATGCCTTTAGCGAAAACCTGGTTTTGTGGATTGTTGTTTTTGCTGTGTTTGAGTTGGAGTTTTACATGTTCTGACATTTGTGACAGTGCTGATACCAATGCAGAAAGACATGTTTTCTCTTTTGTTTAGCGAAGCTGAGTAAGGGCAGACTGCTTCTTTTTATGTGACCTTGTAAATACCGACATGAGGATGTCTGTACAAAGATAGCAGTATCTCTAGCTTAGGGGTAAACCAAGGTTAACCTCGTCAGAGTAGCCAAAGGAAGTAGCTCAATTGTCTGAGCAGTAGTTATTTATAACAACAGACTTGAAAGGAGTATTTTTGTATTTTTTCAACATAAAATGTTTCTTACGGTTCTTTTGCACATTGGGGGAAAAAAAGATGCCTTTCACAGTTCAGGGGATGATCCTGCTCCAGTATAAGATGAGCAGGTCCGTGCTGCTGAGGTGCCTTGGTGACTGGGTGTCACACAGATACATGAAGACATTTATGAGATTGCAGTAGGCAATGTGGATTTCTCTCTGCTTGACTTGAAACAGCATTTCACTTTTAATTCAGTCATTTTAAAAAATTGTAAAAAATCTTTGGAACTTGTGAAAATATTATCATCTTGAAATACAACCTACCTATTTTCCACAAAACAGGATAGACTTGTCTGTTTGAGGAACTGGTTAAGTGGTAGATTAAAATGAACTCCTGTGAAACACATGCTGGTCCATAGGGGAAAACCCCTATATATAACATTCTCATCAAATTGGGCAGTTTGTGACGTGCTTTTGTCTTGACCTTGAAATTACTGGTATTACCTTCACATTACCAACTAAAGCTGCTCTGATTTGCTCTTTCTTTTTTAGTGTTGTTGATGTTGCATCTTTGGAGAGTGTTCGGCTCTGTTATTTTTATACTTGCTGGAAGCTGTGTGTGTGCAAGTGCCCTAAATTACACAACAGTAACAGACAGAGACATCCCATTTGCTTGGGATGAAGGAGGTGCTGGGGGCCCCAGGTGTGAATGAGGATTTTCAGATTGTTATCTGTCTGTAAGTGAGGCTTGTGTCTGTGATGATGTAGGAGGGAAACAAGTGAAGAACTAGCAGCAATAGGTGCTTGCATACATCTTTTTTCCCCCAATTAATTATATTGTTCCTATTGATAAATAACCTGGATGTGAAGAAAATCCGTGTCTCATCTATACAGACTGTATCTTCCTTATGATGATACCGCATGCTAACAGCTTCCTGGCTCCTATGTGGTAAAAACCTGAATTCCAAAACTGTTCAAATTAATCTTACAGACATCGGAGACAAATTTCACCTCTGTGCTTTTTCAAATAATAAGCGTTATGCGGAGTGCACACTAAAGAAGAGATTCTGAAATGCTCCTGGGGGCAGAGCTGAGGAGGGGAGCAATTAAGCTGGTAAAAAATTGCTAGTATTAAACTGTAAGCCAGTTAATAACAGAAGTATAGATTAATGCCTAGACAAGAGTCTTTGTCACTTCAGATTTAGTTTTACTGACTGCATTTGTATTCCACGTTATCTAGTCGGGGTTGAGGTTTCAGTTTCCCTGGGATATCTGTAGGAATGTGTGTTGTTTTACATGGTACAATGCGGTATTGTACTAGAAATCTCTTAATCAGAGAAACGAGTTAGCACATCTGCACTGTGCAGAAGTAAAGCTTCATCCCTGAAAACAGTAGTTGTGCCAGCCTGACGTGGTCTGAGGCCAGCTGGCCCCGTCCCCCTCAGTAAGGCTAGCGAAGAGCCACCCCAGGCAGACAGAGCTGCGTCACTTCCCCTAACATAAGGATGCCTCATGCAAGACTAGCTCAGCAGGGAGAGGTGCCCTAAGGCTCCTATCATGGAAACAAGAGGGGTATACTTCTGTGAGCCCTCCTGGGACCACCGAGCTGCTTACTCCATTGGGCAGCTGTGACATGTGCTCCTAGTACACACGTTTGCCAGTAAAACAATTGCTGGGGCGCTCTGCAGGCCATTTAAAGTTCTACACTGTTTTGTTAAATCTTAAATAAGTAAATAAATAATAATTAAAAAAAAAAACAACAAACACAACCCGAAACTAAGAAAACCCTGTGATTTTAGTAAACAAAATGACTTTTGGAAGGATGCAAGAGATAACTGGACCTGCAGTGAGGGAGGTGTCGGGGCTGTGCAGCTGTGGGGGTGGGAGGGCTGGCGGTGACAGCAGAATCGCTGCCTATTTTGCTGCAGCAAACCATTACATCAGTTCAGTTGCCGATGGCACCGCCTTTGCTCTGAAGTTCTGAAGGATTGTAAACAACCCTAAAGGCTAGCACCAGCAAACCTACCAAGTGTGAGCTCCCTGGTGAAATATTAGGGTGTAAGCCACGTAGCTCGTCGCGCGAGCAGCCCTATACGTAGCAATCCCCACATGATGGGGGACGCTTAATCTCCAAAAACTGTGCCAACTTTAAATTTAATTATTTAATATAGTTTTAAGAACCTAATTAAATGTAACCAGATTTTGAAAAAGCCAAAGGAGCTGGTTAGAGTTATGAATGTTATATAGCTAATGCAGAACAGTTCTTAACAGAGGAGGAAGCAAAGGTAAATAAACTGAACAAAATGTTCCACTCAGAGGTCCCCTATTGGGACAGACAATAATATATTGCTTTGCCCTTGCTTGTATCTCATTTCCTCTCCTTTTGTTCTGATTTTATTGCTGTGTGCAACAAAATCTTTTTTTTTTTCCCTCATGCCTCACAGGCTTCCCCCATGTTTACCTTACCGGATTTGTCCTCTCTGATTCTGTATAGTATTCAGTTTCATCCAGTTCAAAACCCCGGCTCAAAGTACTTTCCTTAAAGGTTCAAAGATGATCAAAGCTTCCAAATTCACCCACAGAAGCCATTCGCAATAATTGCTGTTGCACACCTAATTTGTGTAAATAATTGCTTTCCTCTTACCTAACTTACCTTTTAATATATTCATCACGTTGAATTGATTGGTTTAAAAAAAAATAAATGTATTCGATACTATTTAAGAAGTGGGGAATAAAAAAAAAGACATTAGTAGATACTGATTTAAATTTTCAAAGCCCTTTTTAAGCTGGCATGGCATCTTAAACAAGTGGTGTAGCTGTTCTGCTGCCACAAAACTTCTTCCTTCCTCAGGGCACCCTCCATGCTGCTGCACAAGTAGTTGTTCATCTGCGTGGTGAACCCAGTCAGTAAATTGATCCTGAGGAAGGGCAGGTCGATGGCTTGCTTTAATACAGCTTTGTTTCCCAGTCCAGCTCACTGCACTTACAGCCCACTGCGTAGCCGTGTGCGTTCTGGCACAAGGCAGAAAAGACCTAGTGGCTGAGAGGGAGCCTAGTATGCTGCCCTTGGTGGCAGCAGCAGCGTGGATTTATATTAGATGAAAGTAGTGGTGAGCTCGTGGCCTCAGGAAGTGCTTTTGGCATTGCCTGTAATCCAGCGTCGCTGCAGGCTCCCGCCGTGCCAGGCATTCCTTGTTCTCCCTGCCCCTGTGCCGTGCCACTTCAGCCTAACGCTTTCCTTGCACTGGATTCGTGGTCCACCAGCTCTGGGATAAAGAGATACACAGTAAGCTCATCTGTTTATCTCTTTGGGTTAGCTGATCCAATGGGAAAAATTGGAAAACAAGAATTATTTCAAAGCAGCGTGACCTGCTAGGAGCCAACAGTCAGGAGGACAAAGCTGGGGAAGAGACAGGGTGTTTTTTCTGACAGAAGGTTGGGGTTTCATGGGGTTGGGTATAACAAACTGCACTCTGAGAGAGAACAAAGTGGGGAAAAAAAGGCTTGCTGAAATTTCAGAGCCCTTCTCAAGAGGGTGGGCCCATGCCTTTGTTTTGGGAGCACCATTTACACCAGTGTTACTCAAGCTATTCAAGGGTCCAGGGAGCGAGGGAAGAAATGACACAGTTCAATGCAAGCCTTGAAAAAATCACAGGGTATTTTGGAAGGAGGGAGGGAAGGAGGGAATCCACTTTATAACAACATCAATCTTTTTTAGTATTAATCAACATAAATGACTGACACCATGCAGGCAGTTAAAAAAATAATGCCAGTTTCACTAGGAACTGGAGATAGTCTATAAAACTGAAATTGCAAGAGAGTTAAGTCAATGTGTAATAAAGCTAATGGAATTCTAATCAACACTTGCTTCTTCATTTTAAATGTTGAAATAATAAATTGACCTTTTTTTTCACTCTCAACAGTTCGGCTACAGAAAGAGATGAGTGGTTAGAAGCTATCTCCAAGTCAATTGAAGAATATACAAAAAAGAGAATCACATTTAATCCTAGCAAAAGTCTTGAAGAGGTATATCACACCATTATTGTGGGCTTGTTCCCTTTTTGAATATAAAGTTTCTTTGCAGATGTTTAGAGAAACAAGAAGTGCTCCATGGTGAATAATAAAACAGAATGGTAAATGATAAGTGAACAGATGATAGAACAGAATCATATTTCATAATGTTATGTACTTCATAAATTTAAGATTATTTTCTTCCAAAAAACCCAAACCAGCTTCCTCGATTCTCTCAGTAATCTTGCAAACAGAAAGATGAAATGAAAAGATTTTAAAATATAGCAGCTATTGATATAAATAGGCTGGTGAAGCTCAGTAGTCATACAGTCTTTTCGAACTAATTAAATGCAGCTCTGTCTTTCAGACTTGCATTATAATGGTCACTGATGAAACAGTAGATAACATTTAAGACCATGGCAGTTTATCAGAGAAGGCTTTCCAATATGATTAGAGTTAACCTATAATCACTGATAAATATTAATCTTATTTCTCATCACTGAATGGTATTCTGCCTGTGTTCTCTCAGGCAGATCCAGAGAAACAGGAAGAAGACAGTCCGCTGGGATCAAAGGCTCCCATCTGGATCCCTGATACTAGAGCCACTATGTGTATGATCTGTACAAGTGAATTCACGTTGACGTGGAGAAGGCATCACTGCAGGGCATGCGGAAAGGTTGGGCAATTTTGTGATTACCTTGTCCGTTAGTCATTCAGGTTCCTTATGTGACAAATGCAGATGGAGCCTCATTATACCACCACATCGTTTTAATGGAACACTGTACTATGACACAATTATATGGATTAAAAACAACATGTTGGCTTGTTGGGGTTTGTTTTTTTTTTTTGAGTAAGGTGTGATGACAGACCAGTGTTCAACCTTTTAACCCTTTACATGTCTCTTATTTTGCATTTTGGAGTACTATTTATGGTTCTCTTCTGCTTCTGCAATCATATAGTACAAAGAAAGAATGTTAGCTGAAATGAGAAAAACATCTATGTCATGAATTTTTGTAAGATAAATAATAATTTTGGTTTTAAGTTAGTAACAAAATTATTTCATAATTAACATTTACGAATGGTATATCTAATAAACCTTTATTTTTCTTGTTTTAATGAAGTGAGAATACAGAAATCAATCCACTTGAGACATCTGTGTTGTGGAGAAACTGACAAGAGAGCAATGACTATTTTTAATTATTTCTTTTAAAGCTTATGATTTAAACAGTTCAGTAACACAGTACACTTGTTCTACTTTTCATGGATTGTTAATGTTGACTTACTGACTTGTGTCATCAGTGATTTTTTTCTATTTAAATTTTTGTCATTTAGAGGAGGAAAGAGCAGCATGTTGGACATAAGGAAAAGCCAAGACCTTAAACCATTTTCAATCTAAAATAGTGCCTATTTCAGGTTCTGTTATGGGCTTAACAGTACTGAAATGAACATCTTTGAGCATTTGGTGACCTACAGGTGCACATCGTGTACAATAATGCTTTTATCTGTTTACAGATTGTCTGTCAGGCTTGTTCATCAAATAAACATGGTTTAGACTATATGAAAAACCAGCCAGCAAGAGTATGTGATCATTGCTTCAGGGAGCTACAGAAACAAGGTAAAGAAAATCTGCACAAACTATCTGTCTTACTTTTGTGGCCCTTATTAACATGGTACGTCTGTGCCTCATCTTTACTGCTGGGTTCAAGTGCCTAATTCTGCCAGTGCTTGAAGAGCGATAGGCATCTGAGGTTGTAAGAACCCAAACAAGTCTCTGCGGAGTAAGCTAGGAAGTGAATTCGCAATACATTGTCTCTTCCTTCCAGAAACATGCATGCATTTCCCTACGATAATGACATGTAGCTTATGCTGCTTTCTTTTTGAGGTAAATAGTGTTACATTGCTTTTCATGCGTGACAGGGCACAAGTGTACATTAAAGTCCTTGCAGCTTATCGTGACCTCCCAGTGGGTTCACATGTATTTTTACTCTCTGTAACTTGTATGCCTGTAAACTTCATTTTTGTCAGCTAAGCTGCTGAGATAGCTGAAGTTCTGGGGCTCTATAAATACATAGGCCTTCATCTTACTGAAGCTGAATCTCTTCAGCCTCAAGCCTCGGCTCATCTGGAATTCAAGAAGTTGGCATATCTGCACCTTATTTCTGAGGGCAAACTCAGAAATAAGTTGCCTATTTATTGCATTGCCTACTGCACGCTGTCAACATGGATTTCAGAGTGAAACACCACAGCTAGAGCTATTTTCATTGAAACACTTCAGAGAATGTGGTACTACTGATGCCTGCTGGCAAGCAAGGATTAGATAGCCTGGTGGTAATAACATTTGCTTAGAGAGAAGGTCTAGGGTCAGTTTCCTTCTCATCCTGAGAGAACTCAAACCCGTCTCTTTGAGGGAGCTTCATATCATTATGCAGAAACAAATGTAAAATCAATGGAGGGATCTCCCAGTGAGATGGGAATCCAGTCCCATCTCACAAGACTTGCTCTGAATTTGGACTAGAGTCCAAAGACTCTAGTATAAAATACACAAACGAGCCCTGAGCAGGGACTGAATCAGTTTGCTGCCCTTCCCTCTGGCAGAGGCGTCAGTTTGATACAAGCTCTCTAAGGTGTCAGGAAATCTGTGGTGCCCCGGTGAAATAATCAGACTATGGCTTCCAGCATGCTGGGGGTGACATTTGTCGTGGGGAAGTGGAAAGCAGCCTTGACAACCCTTGAAGTGGCGGAGGGAGCCTGCAATGCTGGGGAAGGCAGACAGTCTGGACCACCTGCAGGTCTCTGCCTTGGGCACTAGAGGCTGCTGTGCTGCAGGCAATTGCGAGTGCTTTTAGCTGGGAGAAGAGCTGCAGAGCAGGTACAGTACAGCTGGCAATCCAGTCTCATCCTCTGCTCCTTATTTCAGAGCCCCATTATGTTCAGGGACAACTCTAGAACTAGCCTTAATGAAGCTACTCATTCCAGGCTGGGCTGTAAAATAGTGGTGGGTGTTGCTAGAAAATGGGGTTTTAAAGGAGTGAAGTGTTGGAGAAGTCTTCCAAGAGAGATGAAGGAACTGCCTGTCGCAGTGGAAAAAGACAGCACGTTCTCTGGAGATGGGAATCTCCAGAAGTGTGTGTGATGGCATGAGGCTGAAGAGGAGCCCTACAGCATCCATACTGGAAAAAAACTGAGAAGATAACAGATGTAGAGAATTGAAGTACTGAGAGTTGGGGAACAGAGGTGAAGTACAGACTGAACTGCAGAGGACAGGTCTAAAAATTTGGTGTGGTTTTTGAGACTAAATTTTCACCCTACTTATGGGCAAAGGTAGTTCAACATCAAGAAAACATACTTTGAAAACAAACAAAACCAATCCATTTAGTTTTAAATTTGTGGGTTTTTTAGTCTGATTATGATTTGGAGGATTATAACTCATGGTGTTGATGATAATACTGAAAAGTTAATTCAATGCTGAATTTAATGTGATTAGGTGTTATTGTTGAAACACTGTAAGCAGAATAAAGATATCAGCTGTTTTTAAGAAAAAAAAGTCCAAGAATCATTCCCTGTGTTTAGTCATCTGTGATATGAAAGCAATATGTTCATCCTATGCATTTTAGATAATCAGTGCACTCCTAAGACCGGATCCCCAGTCAACCATAAATCTCCATCAAGTGCCTTGTCTACAGTATTACACAGTATTCCCTCTGGAAGAAAGCAGAAAAAAATTCCTGCAGCCCTCAAAGAAGTAAGTGCTTTATTGGTCAAAAGTAATACCTGGTTGGTATTATATCATCAATATTAATAATGAAAAAAATAATTCCATATTTTAGCCATCTTCTCTAGAATCAAAAGTTGAAATTCACCTGTAACAGTGGGTTGGGCCTTAGTTATAGTTCAGGTCCATGCCTATATAAGAAGCAGTGTATAAACTGCATAAACACCTGTAAGACTGTCATTCAGAAAGATAGTCAGAATTGTAATTTCTTTCTTGCCTCCCTGTGTTTCAAGGAACTGTGATTTGCCTCTGCACCAACAGTCAGTGAGAAGGCTCCTAGTCCAACTCAGCTCTTGGCTTATGATTAGGAAAGGTAGAGCTAAACTCTGCCTACCTACTCTGGAGGTCTTGGGAATGGGAGGAAGTAATTTTTCTTCTTATATAGGAATGTGTGTTCTCCAGCTGTACGTGGTCCTCAGTGTTTCAGCCCTCTCTTGTCTTGTTGCATCCAATTTAAGTTCCAACACTTAGTGTCTGCAGAAGCTTTTCCTCCAGACCAGTTAGATGGTGGCAGACAAAATCGTTTTTCTTTCAGCCATCTGAGTTACTTAGCAACATTAACTTGAGATCTGGGAAGAATTTGAGTCTTTGACAGGACAGGGCTCTGGAGATATGTTTTAAAAAAGCTGTACTGTAAAAACCTGGACAGATGCATAACTCTTGGGTGCTGGGTTTTTTTTTCACTTCAGGTTTCAGCAAATACAGAAGACTCTACAATGAGTGGCTACCTACACAGATCTAAGGGCAGTAAGAAACCGTGGAAACACCTATGGTTTGTTATAAAAAATAAGGTGCTATACACATATGCTGCTAGTGAGGTAAGAGCCTACATATTAGAAATCAAATATCCAATGATAATGCTGTATTTGTAATAAAACTGTTTATTTTTATGATCTAGAAACAAGCTATAAAATTAGATCACCTTACAGTAATGGATCTGATTGCGATGTAGTATTTTGAAAAGGCCCAGTGAGCTTGGTACCATAACACGCTGATACAGCTATGCTGTTTCTGATTCCAGACCTAGCTTTGAGTATCTCTGCACTGCACACCATTGCACAGTTGTAGGTATGTTCTGAGTCAGCTGAATACATGGGGGTCTCTTTAGCTGCATCACACTGGACTAGTGGCAAAGCCAACATTATAAAAGCATCTCGAAGTGTTTTGTTCTGCGGTTCCATAAGGTATTTTGAATGCTTGGAAAATGAGCAAACTAAATCTCTTGACTCCTCCTCAAACTGTCGTCTTCAGCCTGGAGTTATTATTTAATATACAGTGCTGCAGTAGAAAATAAGAAACGCATCTTGTCTAATGGCATTTGCTTTTTTATTTAGAATGTGTAGTCCTACTGTCGTGTGGAATAATCTCTAACCGATATATATATATATAAGCTCTGCACATCCCGGCATGTGCTGAGGATGTAGTTCTATTGCATCTTATAATATTTTGCAACAAACATGGATGTATTGTAGCACTGGTTTTTGCTTGTTTTCTTCTTTTTTTTATTACATGTTATAGTTTGCTAATAGCTTTCAAGAGTCAAATATCCAAAGCATCCGTTTAAGGATATTGCTATCCCTCACTTTCTTTCAAAATGTAAGGCCCAACCTATCCTGACCGTGTAAAGAACTACCCTTCGCCACCCCCACTCTAGTTATTTCCTGGTTTGTGCTCAGATTTCTTCCTCGGTTGTTCGTGCTGTAGTGCCAACCTTTATTTTAGCACTTCTGAATTATGTCCAGAACCTGTGATGTTATTTCCACCACAGCATTGGCAACAGTAAAAAAAAATCTTAAATAATTATGTACAAAACAATTACTTTTGCAAAGAGTTGAAAAATATTTTAGAGCATTGTGTCTCTTCTGGCAGTTGCAAAGGAGACTTTGGCAACTGTAAAGAAAGGCATATTAGTCTGCAACAGTCACCTTAAATTTTCTTTTGCTTGGCTTCCTCTGAGATATCAGCCTCCCAGAGTAGCTTCAGTTTGCAGCTTGCAATCACAAAATTAACTTTTTCCGATTTTCTTTAAACTAAGGAATATCTGTCCTTATTTTTCAGCTTGATGAGCCATTGCAGGAGACACTGGGTAGACATTCTCAAGGGAAGGTCCAGTGTTGCCTTAGCCAGGAAACCCCACTTAAGCTAGTTATATTAGCTCCAAGTGATAGAAAGATTAGTGGTGAAAAGACCACTTATTAGTGGTACAAAGACCTAAGATAGTAAAACAGATTGCTAAATCTTACTTGACTGTTTTCCAATATCAAGAAATGCTGCTTTCACAGATACTCTTGTTTCAATGTAGAGGCAATTACCAGAATCTTCACCTGATGTGTCAGTGTTTATGTACATACGCTTTTTTTTTTTTCTCTCCAGAAGCATTGCAGGACCTGCCTAGTTACAAAACACTGCTTTGGAATTTGCACAGGATGAAAAATATTTCCCCCCCTTCCAAAAATGCTGTGCATTGTATTTCTTAATTAAAAGACAAGAGTATAAAAAAAAAAGGAAGTAATTGAGATGAATGAAGAAGGGAAAAAGTTGCCATTTTAGCCAGGTTTTGAAATGAAATTAAGAGAAGGTAAAAAAAGAATCTCTTGCTACTCTTTCCTCGCCAACCACTTGTGAACACTCAGCAACTTTTTTTCCCCTATCCTGTTAATTTTCAGCAACAGAAAGCAAAATAAATTCAGCCATCAAAAAAAGCATTTGGAGTGCGACTCCAGTGCTTGAGAACGTAGGTTACATCCACAGCTCCTCCTTTTAGCATACTCAGTGCAGTTTATAGCATCCCATATCACTTTTAAGACGTGAAAACTCACTACTAAGGTTGTTGGAGAGAGCACTGGGTTAGATGGACCTTTAGTCTGCTGCCAGGTGGTAGTCAATCTTTTGATAGAAGAAGTCCTTACCAGACAGAACAACGAGACTATACAGTGAAAGACAAGGTAGATGTTATCAGGGAAATAAAAAGAGGCACAGCAATGTTGATGTTTACGAGGTTTTGTTATTTCCTGTCCTCTGATTCATGCATGGAGAGTATAAAAAGCGGCATTTTGTGCATGACTATTTGTAATAACTTGTTTGATGTATAATCTGTTGCAATGGTGTGGTGCATGAGTAAAGTCTAAATGCATTCCTTAGTATGTCTTACAAGCTCTAATTTTGTCTTGTTCACTTTTTCCCCCCGTAAAATAGGATGTGGCAGCATTGGAGAGCCAGCCTTTACTTGGATTCACAGTCAGTGAAGTAAAAGATGAAAACTCAGAGTCTAGAGTGTTCCATTTACTGCACAAAAACACTTTATTTTACATATTCAAAGCAGATGATCCCCATTCAGCTCACCGGTAAGAAACTATTTGAATTTGAATTTATGTTACTTTTTTCTAGAAAACGTTTCAGAACTCATGAATGTTAATACTCACGGATTAGGCATATGTACAAAAGATGCACATTATATATGTAAATAAAACTTAAATTAATTCAATACAAGGTCCTGGTTTCATTAGGACTTCTGAAATGCTTTAAATGAAGCAGCAGACTGTCCTCTGCAAAAGAATGAATGTAGGAGAATGGAAAAGTCCAAGATAAAGTAAGAAATCATTCTTTTTCCTAGCCCATTCCTCTATCCCTGATCTGCTCATGTGAAAATTGAATGTTACCTTTGGAGAAATCCAGAAAATGTGTTTTAAGAGTAACTACTGATAGTTGTGTTCCTTTTTTTTTTATCTCCAGATGTAAATTTTAGTTATTTTTAATGGATATATGGCAGTGAAAATAAAGCGAAACCTAAAAAGTGAGGGACAGAATTTTGAAGTGTGTGTGCAGATGTGCCTGAGCATGTCGGCATGCTTAGTATGTTCAGACCAAAAGCTTGAATTCAAAGAACACTCACACAAGCTGTTTCATTTCAAGTCCTGCTGATGTGTCTGAGTTTGGAGGCATATTTATCAATTTATGTATTGTGTGCATTTTATATAAAATAACCTAGAAAGCTTGGTCATTAATCGGTAGAAAACATTTGCGATGTGAATCATGGAGTAAACTAGAAATGAGCATGGAAGCAATACTTTTAAGTTATCTTGCCTATACACCTAGCTTATCTGACTGGTTTCACTGCAGTTTTCCCAAGTGAATTTTACATTAATAAAATAGATTTCATGTGCTAACTAGTCCATTACTAATATTTAAGCATTCAAATGGCTGCAGGTATAGTTTTGTGCAAATAGGGATATTCTCAAATGCAAAGTACCCAGAGCTAGTGAAAATTTTGAACATCTGAGAACGTGCTTGGTGACATTTCTCTACACACAACATCTGGAAGTCTTTATTTGATTTTTGGGGGTATTTTGTCTTGCAGATGCACACAAATGTTTCCTTGTTAATTAAGACAGTACTCTCTTGTTTCCACTGTGTCCTCATTTGTACTATCTAAAACAAAACTAAAAAAATCCAAGGCATTCAATAAGCTTTGTTTTCCTATTCAGACAATGGCTTTTGTCATCGGTAGGAAAACTTGAAATTAGACATACTCTATTTTACTGAGGCTAGGAATAACATTAAGTACCTTAAATGGCAAGCTTTCTCCAACTATTTAATATCCTTAGGAGATTTATGCTGAACCTCCAGAAAAAATGCTGCTTTGATAGCATTAAAAGAAAAAACAAAGAACATGTTGTTGGCCTGTTTTCATGAGTGGACACTGTTTTTTCCTGTTAGGGCCAAATAAATAATTGATGTATTTGTGTAAATACAGTAGTAAATTTTAACAGATGTTTACTTTTTTGATGAGCTTCAAAATTGTCAGTCCAGCACTATGTTCACTGCTTCAGCTGTTTATGAATTTGTTGTATTTATATTCCATTTTAGTTATTTTTAATTAATGGCAGTGGAAAATACAGTGAGCCCTATAAAAGTCAGGGACAGAAGTTTGAGTTGTGTGTGCAGACAGGCACAAGCACTTAAATATGCTGAATACGTTCATACCAAAAGCTTGAATTAAAAGAACATGCACACAGTTACCAAATTAAACACTATGGGCAAGGAAGAGCCAACACCTGTGACTAACATTTAGATACCCTGTGAACGCTAAGACAGGTTCGAATTTCCATGATAAAGATAATTTTACAGTCTTTGTCCCATACAGTTCTTGCAAGATTTTCACTCAGGAAAAAAAAATCATTAGTATGTGCGCCCCTTAACTTTAAATGCACATAGTTTAACCCTCACTTGGAAGACAATTGTTCCATTTTTTACCGTATTTGTCAGTGTAGCATTGGAGTGCTTCAGAAACATTAATTTTTGCAAAACACTTGAGAAGGTGAGGATGTTTATCCTGATCAAGTAGAAACAGAAACCCATAGCTATAGGGTGTAAAAGTATCTGAATATTAACTTTGAATTTCCGGTTTTGAGACACCTTGGATCAACTGTTTGGGACTTCCCCCCTTGCCCCCCGCCTTTACATACGCTTGTATTTTTACAGATAAAACATGGAGGGTATCTGTTAATACGTGATTCAGTAGTAGCACGTATTGTGTGCGTGAAAACAGGGAAGTTCTGCCATCATGCAAAGGCACCATTCCACAGCGCTGTGGTCTATACCTTTACCAGCAACTTCCTAACAGTGTTTAATTTTCTAATAGGTGGATAGAAGCTTTTCAAGAAGGCACCATATTATAGCAGTGTCAGCATCGTGTCTGCAAGTTTAAAGGAGAATGCCCAAGGATGGTGGTAAAACAGAGTACAGCAGCTGTTCAAAGAAACGGAATCCTGCTGTCTCAACCTACACAAAATTGTATATTTGCCAGAATTAGGAGTTGGTGCATTTTTAGTGTAAGGTAATATTTTTTTAAAGAATTGTGTGTATTTCTGTGTTGATACAAAATGTGTTATTTATTAAATTCCAATGTTTACTTTAATGGTCAAAATTATTTGTGAGGTCTGCAATGAGGTTGAAAGTGCCCATGTCTTCAGAATGGCAGGTGGTTGGTCAACATATTCCTAAAGTTTGTGCTTTTTAAAAAAAAAAAAAAAAAAAAAAAAAAAAACAAACAAAAAACCAAAAACCAAAACAAACAAAAAACCCCCAAAAAACAAACAACAAAACAAATCTGTTGCAATTGTACAGTTCCTCATGATTTGTGTATAGGTCCTGAGTTGCTGATGCTCATTTTGCAATTTAGCAAGAACAGATCAGAATAGGAATTTCAAAGGTTTTGGATCTTTGTTAGCTATGTAAACTCCTTTATGAGAAGTTGTATGATATTGCTGCTCCTTTCCTTGAATGGCAGTTGAAATCTTGCATACCAGTACATTAAAACAGTACAACAAATTCTGTATCACTGAAGCTATTGCAAAGTACAGTTCAATTATTAAAAAAGAGAAAAGGGAAAAATATTTTAAAACAGACTTTGCAATTACAGAGATAAGGCACTAGAGCTTCTACAGTACTACAAATGCCAAAGAGACTAAATGAGTTGTCTTCAAACAATTGCAGGATATATTTTCTTTTATGTTTCCAGTAGTAACTTAAAGCAGAGTAAAAAGTACATTCCTGATAGACAGGGAAAAGACGAAATATCTTATTTGGTTCAAAACTTTGTGTCAAATTAGTTCTGTACACAGTATGAAACACTGTATAAACTATTGTTCAAAGAACATTAAACAAATATATGCACCCCCCTCTCCTAAAATTTTAAACTATTGTATATTTAAATATTATGTCTAAACTGGAATTGCCATACCAAGAAAACACAGCGGTTTTAGTGCAGGTGGCATTGAAATGTATACCATTCTTTGAAATACCTTTTGTTTACACTGTGATTTGTTCTGTTCGACACTTTAAAACACAATTCAGTTTTAGGTGTTTAAGGTTTTTTCTTTAAGAAAATTGTCGGTATACCTCATTAGGAAATACTTACTCATGATTCTGGTGCATTTATTCTATTTAACTTTTGAAAATTTTTTAACACTGTAATAGCATAAATGGAACTAGAACTATGAAAAACACCTGAAAGGAAGCCATTTTTATGTCAGATGCAATGCGTAGTCAGTCAGCTTTACTGTATGAAACACTTCTCAGTAGTCCTCTGAATCAAGTTAGTTGTGGTAACAGAATTAAGAGCAATCCACTTTTAATTAATAGTTTGAATGCATGTTAATAGCTATTCTATGGCCTCACAGAGGTAAGAGATGGTAGGGCAGTTAGCAGACATCACAAAACGGCCAAGAATGAAAATGCAACCCAAAATTCTCTTACTTCCTCAAATATCTCAAGATCAGGTCTAAGATACTAACGTAGCTCTGAAGAAGCTTGATTTTCCAGAGCTTCTGTTAAGTTAGTAGCGGGCTTGGAAGCCTAATGCTTAATATTAAGTATACAAGTAATTTCATTGAATTCAAGCATTTCAGTAGAGAACCCTTCTGAATCAGGGACTTACGGCAGTAGATCTGGCTTCCCTCACGAACGCTAGAGATTTGACCAGATAGTGTTTGAAATTCAGTGGGAGTCTTATCGAAGCCTTTATTCTCTTTTATGTTACTGCAAATGTGCTAAGTGAAAATTTTTCTCTTGTTATATATAAAGGGCTTTTACTTAAGTTTCAAAACCAGCTGCTGACTGAAGCCACGTAAGCTATTAGCATGTCTCTTCAGGGTAATTTCTGGCATGGTTTTTACTGTATCCAAAACAACACTGATACCAATGTAACATAGATGTAACGTGGCTCTTCCAGTTGATATTATCAAAGGCAAGAGCTTCTTAATATTTTTTTATACCAACTAAGATGGAAAGCCATGAACCGGCCAATGAATCAGAAATTTGGCTAGCAGCAAGCTAATTTAATTTCAATTTATGGTTTGATATTGATCTCCCTGCTGCAAAATAGAGCAATAAAAGTCAAATAGATACTGAATAAGGTGCCCGAGTTCTGCCTCATATGTGGCATCGAACTACCTCTCCAGGATTTGGTGTAGAGTGAGAAAATAGTTTAAAGTGTTCTGTGAAAGTCAGAGGACTTCTTCCAGAAGCAGTTGATCAAACAAAAAATCTTTTTGCGGCAGAAATAGATCGGAACAGAGCCTTAAAAACAATAGTACACATATTACAGTTTAATTCTGTGTGAAATAAATTGTCTTTGTAAACATATTTGAATACTTCTTTTCCTCTCTCTCCAGCACTAGTGCTTTGTGTCCTAAGAAGAACCCACTCCATAGGCATTTTCGTAACATTTTCAGATGGTTGTTTTTCAAACTTACCCTATTTCTCCAGTTCGCCTCCCATTTTGATTCATTACCATCAAAAGTAAAGTAATCACATATTGATTTGACTAAACAGTAAAACAAGAACAGAAGTTTTTAAACACCTGGCTACCTCTTGTAAGAATCTATAGTTAATAAATAAGATTGGTTAGTAGAGCACGAGACAAACATTAGCATTGAACATTAGTTCTAGCGTCTTTAATCTTGGAGAAATGAAACGTTTTAGGATCCTGAATTCTCTTTAACTTAAAATTATTTTTGTGCCCAAAGGACTTAAAACAAATGGATAGCTGAGCAGCTGTGGAACACATTTTACTAAATATTTCGTGTGTGATCAAACCTGATTACTCAATTATGTGTATTACATCATAACGTAAAGAGATGTTTGGAAAGACACATTCAAGGCATTTGTTTGCCGTAACTGCTGCCCCCTGTATTTACCATCCAAACAGGCTTTTATTTGGAGCAGTCCTACATTGTATTGTCAAAATAAAAAAAAAAAAAAAAGAATCTTTATTTTGTAAATGAAAACAGTTTAAAGTTGTTGTAAATATTCCTGTGGATATGTACCATTTTTGTATAAATAAATTCACACTAGTTGAGTCTGCATTGTTTTGTTGGTTTTTTAATATTTTCAGGGGTTTATGTGTTATGTATTCATTGATTTCTCAAACGGCAGAATTTGCTGCCATTATCCTGCACATCAGTCTTGCTTTAAAATTCCTACTATGTTTTGCCCTTGTGAACAGAAAACGTCCTGAAAAGGTAAGCTGTGTGCACAGACTGACACTGCTGCTGCATCTGACCACCTGAAACATTAGTTTTAAGTGAATTGGCTTGCTCATGTCAGCCAAGACACTATGCACTCTCACCACCAAAACTGGTGTCTTTGCTACAAAAATTATTTCCGTCTTCCTGCCCTCCTGTCTTTCCTTTGCTGCTTCTTGCTGGCTAGTTCTTAAGTTTCTGTTCCTCCTTCGCCAGCCCCCAAACTAAAAGGCCATGCCTTCACGAGTTCGTGACGTTTGTTTCCTATAAAGCCCTTGCACAACCAGGTGCAGATTCCTGTGGTGGAATGTGGCTCGCAGACAAAACGTGACAATCCAAAAAATTGCTTTTGAGCAAGTGTCACTTGTAGGACACCAAGCAGTGGGGTTTTATCTCCTGAAGCCACCTCCCAGGCCTTGGGCGTGATGGCTCTTCTGAGCTTCATCAGCCCAGGAATGAACCAGGCTCCCTACACCAATGTGCTATAATGCGGTGTGATTTACAGGTCTGTGAGCAGAAGCTGCAGCTACAGCAACAGCTCACTAGGATACGTTAATCCATAGAGAAAGCAAGTCATTAATGCAATATTCTTGAACATTTATCAGTGGAGATAAGACAGTTCTGGGATACAGGATGAGAGGGCTACTCTCTCAGTCTCCTGGTGAACAGACATGGCAAAGAACACATCGTAAGAAACCATCATTCTAAAGAACGTCTACATGAAGGTCAAGGGAAGGGTGTTACATTAATCAGCCCTTTTGCAAAATCCAGTTCTGCCGTATCTATTAAAGTATGCCTGAATCACGGTTTCTGTTGGCGTCAGTATTTTAGCAGGGCCTGTAAGGGAGAGATTTGTCTGTCAGGTTAGTTATGCTGCCTCCTTGTACTTCTCTGACAGATGTTTGAAAGCAGTTTTTTGATAACTTGCAGTAACAGCATAACCGATTTTGCTTCTCTGCCTGTTTTTGATAGGGATGTGTCTCTTGTAATCCCGTCTGACACAGCTATGCGGACATGCCTTTGTAATACAGATCAAGTATGAATTGGGTCACTTGCTAAGAAAAAAGAAATCAAAACATCTTTTATTGGTTACAGTGACATTTCTGCTCTATTGAGGATATCAGAATACTTGTCTGAAATAAGCTTTGGTGCAAATTCCTCAGTTATTTGTTAAATTAAACTGCAATAAGCTCCTTCATTTAGAAAGTGGATGCGCAGCTCAGGCTAATTTGGGAAGTGACAAGTACTGTAAATTGAGAGTGCTGTAACATTTGACACTTTCAGGAAACGCTTAGCAAGTTAATTGCTCCTGTTTAAAAAATTTTCATAAGGTTCATTTGCATTTGGCTTTTGGGAACGCGTTTGATCAAAAAGCAAAATACGATGCTTTCAAGTAGTGACTGAACTAGTGATGTTGAGCTAGGGTAGCTAGATCCAAGTGCAGCTGTGGGACTGCGGGTGGGAAGAAAAGCAGTAAAGGAATTGGCAACATAAGAGCGTGAATGATTTTATTAATGTTAACACAGAAATCGTTTGTATTCTTTGAGGTTTTTTCATCTCTCAGATGTTGATGCGTATATCATCTGATTCAGTAGAAGATGCATAAAATGGTCTAAATGTATTTCAGATAATTAAATTGTGCATATAACCCTGGTAGCCTAAATGATCTTGGAAGTTCCTAACATCTCCAACCACAGCTATTCAATCAAGGTCACTAAAATAATTAGCATAAACTAATTAGCTAATGCAACTTTGCTCCCAACAAATGTCGAGACACAGCCAGAACAGCAGTAAGTCGTTATTTTGGCACTTTTTTGAAAATCCTACTCCAGCCAGGAGCGTGCTCACTAGGGGCCAAGCTCCCCGTTACCTTTACAAACCCTATTCAGTGCAGTGTTGACATTTAATGAGGTAATTTGCTGCTGCCACACTGGCGGAGAAAGACAGCTCTTTCCAACGCCACCGGCTGAACTCCAGCAGTAACTGTGAGGGTAACCCACAGCGGGATGAGGCGGTTTATCTCATCATCGTGTTGCACGCTTCAAACTGAACCTGCACGTCTCACCTATGTATTTACCTCAGCGGGAAGGCCCCACCAACCTACCCAAGGCCAAAAGCAAAGGCCTTGCCCCTGTGGTGTCGAAAGCCGACACGTTCCACTTCCCTTGGCAGATGAGCCGCGGTGGGGATCTGGAGGCTCGAGTTCTCCCCTCGATGGGCATGGCAACAACGACTCGGGGCCTGTGAGGGAACCTCGCCTCAGCCGCCCCCTCCCGAGGACGGCGTCCCTCAGGCACCGGCCCGCCACCGCACCTCAGCTCTCGGTCGCCTACGCCCGGCGACGCCAACACGGACAAAGGGCCGCCCTCACCCGCCCCCGGGCGCCGTTA
>VWZL01003420.1:1033078-1096933 GCA_013396915.1 Stercorarius parasiticus | reverse complement strand
CAGCGGCGGCGGGCGATGCCACCCTCGTGCTGGGCGTCCGGCCTCCCCCCGCCCCGGCCCCGCCGCGCAGCCATTTTGTGCGGGGCGCCGCGCTGCGGCCCCACTGGCCGCGGTGGAGGGCGAGCGCGGGTGGTGGCCCGTCGTCCCTTCCCTCTCGCCGCAGCCTCGCGAAGTACCCCTAGGGAGGGGAGAAGCGAGGGCAGCCTGCCTGGGCAGGACGGGCCCGGGCTGGGCTGTGCCTTGGCAGCCGCCGCTCTCCTTCCCTCCCCGCCGCGGCCGTGCGCAGCCTCGGCCCTGCCGGGGGGTGCGTGCCCCCGGTGGCCCCGACATCCCACCACCCTCAGCCACTTTGTGGCTGATGAGTCCCATCCCCCTGCCGGGTCCCTCTCCTCAAATACCTCTGGCGGCTGTCGGGGTTTATTTGGGTTAGGGTAGTATGTCCTGCATAATACTCGGTGTTATTTTTGCTGGGGCAAATGAGCCTGTCGCTGTTCCTTGTTTTGTCTGGTTGGTGGGGTTGGGTGGGGTTTTTCTTTCAAGCTGTGGGGTTTGTGGGGTCTTTCTTTACTCGGTGCTGCAGTATATTGTCTTAAGTGTAAAAAAGCACAGCCCTGTACTGTAGGGTAAACTTAGATTTGCACGTTGTGGAGGGAAGAGAGGAGATGGCATGTGTTGTGCAAATAAACTTACACAACAGGAAAAAGAAAAGTCTTTTGGTACTGATTTTACTGAAAGATGAGAGTGTCGACATGATTCTTGGAAAACTGAGTTGGGCATTCTTCATGTGTGAAACCTCTGGTCGGAAGCTACTGATACCAGCATCAGCAAGGTGCATGGCAAAAGTGGCATAGTAGGAACAGCTCCATCCACCCTTATCATAGGAAAATAAGATGGCAAAAAATTAAAATAGTTTTCTGCAGGACAGCTTCCTGATTTGGGGATCAGCATTGTATAAGTAGCAATAAAAGTATCAGAGGGGGAGACAGAACATCACATTACTGTACTGGGCATGGTAGTGTTGGCCTGGTGACTCTTTGTTCTACGCTTTGTAATTGTGGATGGATTTTTCTGTAACAGCATTTCTATGTGAAAATAACTCTAAATATTTTCCCTGATAGTCTGTGGTGGACAGTTATGACATGAGATGTCCTAGTCCAACAGAACATTTAGCTCACAGCTTGCTCCGTGTTGTATTACTTCCCTCAGGGACATTTGTTTGAGGGAAGTCTTAAGGTCTGTGAAATATTCTGCTCCTTCTGTCTGTAGCTGTTTTTTCAGGGACATTGCAGACCCACTCTTATGACAGAACCAAGTATTTTCGTGTGATGGTGGTCAGCTGTATGTGTGCACGTGCATGGTAAAGTAAGAAACATAACTGACATCACCTGGTGGTGTCCAGTCTTCAAATGGCTCTGCAGTTCATGCAAACTGCTCTATCTGGATGATTGAACAGCACTTGTTAATGACTTGTTAAGTCTGTTGAATTCTAAAACAACAGATCAAGATGCTTATTACAGAAAAGAGGGTGCAGTAGATAAGTTAACTAGCTTTGACTTTCCCCCTCAATTCTCAGGGCACTTACTAATATTTCTGGTTTTCTTGCCAGTTGTATTTTCTTGTGAAATGTTGTTGTGAAGGGAACAAATTTGGTGTGAGTTCTGATATCTTTAGGAATAGCCATAGCCCAGGCTAGATTGTGGGAGAGGAGGGCGCGTTGTTTTTTGTCTACATTGATTTTTCTGGTCAAGTTTTTTAGCCTCTGAAGACAAAGCATCAAGCAATGTGTGTAACTCTGAAGCGGACTCCTCTGCTTTGGGGGAAAGGAGGTTGGACCAGATGACCCCCAGAAGTACCTTATTTCATGACTATATTCTGTTGTTAAAAGTGTATTGGTCAGGGAGGACATGACACACAAAATCAAACAAAAGCCCAGTGATACTGTAGCATGCAGTTTAATAGTTCACATGCAAAATATAATTACAGAATGCTTAAAGCTAGTGTGCTAGTCCAGTGAAAACAGGCTTTCATCTATAATGTGAAATCTAAATATTTACACTGGTAAGATTAGTTTGCCTGTTCCCTATGCTGACACTCAACTTTCATTTTGATTTATTGTGTGCTCATTGTATTATGCAATTAAAATTTGTGCAGCCAGTGAAGGTGGTGGAATTTCCTTAAAGTTTGTGAAGGAAAGCAGTTTCCCTAAAGAAAGCAACCTGCGTCTCATGTCTGGGTGAAAACCCCTAAAATAAGCCAGCATGCCTTGCTAAAAGTAGGGAGCTTAACTGTGTAAGGAATAATGGTGTCAAATCTTTAACTTGTATGTGTTTGTTCTGCTGGTGGACAAAGTGTGGATCTCAGCTGGCAGTGCAGCAGCTGGCAGAGGGTATGTGCGCGTTTCTTGCCTCAGCTGCCATCCTGGCTGAAGCAATTTTAATAGTAAGCTTTGCTAACTGGAGTTATTTTGGTTGATACAGATCAGGGAGCTCTCATGTGGGTATCTGCTTTCCCAGGCCTGTGGGGGTATTAACATCCACTGTGAGGAAGCGGTAAGCAGCCGGGGTGGGTGCAAGGGCTGCAGGCTCTGGCTGGCACAGCTGTCTGCGTATGCTTTTTTTGTCACACACAGGCTGCCGTGTGCAACCCAGCAGTGACCATCATGGAAAACTGAACAGTACCTAAGTTACTTGCTAGTTAACTTTTTTGCATTTTTTCCTCATGGCTGTTTCAGGTTGCTTTTAGCACTTTGAACTTGTGCCTCTACATTATTGGCATAAGGTAAGCTGCTGCAAAGCAGAATTTCATCAGTGTGAGAATGATAGATAAAACTGCAAAGGCGCAGTTAATCAAATTCTTACTGTGGTGTATGCAGACCTCGCCATATTCTTACCCTTCAGTCAGCAACTTTTGATTCCAGAGATTACCGTGTTAGATAGTACTCACCAAACTCTTAAATTTCTTCTGAAGAATCGAACTCTCTATTTCCAGTTCTGAGATTGGAAGGTTGCTAAATCTCATGTATTTTACGAAGCAGTGCTGTGGATTATCTAAGGAAGTATGTTCCTTCCTGAAAATCATGGTCTAAGAACTGCCTTTCTGTACCAATATTGGGATTAATTTTGTTGGTTTGGCCAGGCCTTCTCGAAAAGGTTCAAATTTGTTTAACTGAAATTACTTTTGTTCAACTTGATAGTAAAACAGGCTGGACTAAGCTAAGTATTTGAATCTTTGTAGGAAGTTAAACCAGAAACTTGAAAAACATAAACCACCGAAAAACTAAAGCCAAACCCTCTGCTATTGTCATATTAGCTATAATTAATGGTTATTTTGTTCCAAATAAGTTGAGGTTGCTGTTTATAGCTTAGCAGTAACTTTGTGGTGTGAAAACTGCCCTGTTTGTTTTGGTAGTGTATTTCCTTTGAACTATTAGCAGGACGGTGTAAGTGTCAACATAACTAATGCTTTCACTCTTGACTGACTTAATCTGAGCATTTTTTTCCAGAGCACTTTATGTGCATATTTACAGGAATTAAAAAAAAAAAAAAAACCCACACCACAAAAACAACAACACACACCCTCTAACAAAATCTAATCTGGTGGAGTTGATAAAGCAAAAAAAACCCACCCCAAAATCAAACAGGGAAGAGGCAGGTGATGATGTTTATAAAGGGATATTTTTATCTGAAACAGTGTCAGCACTGATTTATGGGCAGGATGTGTGTGAAACTCATTTCTTTTTTTTCTGAAGGAAGCTTCTCTGGATACGAACATTGTAAGGTCAGAGTTATTAGTAGTACTATTGAACAGATTTGAAAGTCCTTTCCGTAGCACACCTTCATGAATCAGCTAGCTCGTCTGTGGCTGTAGTTCAGTGAACATTCTGAGCAGTCACATCATACCACACTTGTATGGGCAATTTGGTGTTATATATAAGCTGGTGTAATGATATGAGCTTTTTCCAAAAGAAATGGCCTTATTTCTGCTTTTATCTGGTTCTCTTGTTATGCATAGCAATTGCTAGCTGCAGGTGAATAAATTCAGAATATGAGGTTACCTTTCAGCTATACAACCACAAGGTCAAATGCAGAGGGGGACAAAGCTGTCAGCCAGGAGTAGGGCTACCCCACTTTGTGAAATGCTGTAATTATGCCATAGTGGATGTAATGCCTCTCTGTGTTTGGAAAGAAGGGTTTGTACTTGCTGTGCTGTGCTAGCATAATCTTTGTGTGCCAAGTAGGAGAATGGGCCTGGCTGGACCTAATCCAGTGAAGGGGGAAGTCTTCAGTCAGATGAACTTCCTGGTCTGGTTCCTTGTGCAGCTTCAACTCTGGTGCAGGGAACCAGTTTGGGGTTTTTTTCTTCCTGTAATCTTGCAGGATTTTGCAAGCTTCAGGTGGAGATGCAGGTTATGGCTGACATTACCCAGGGTGGCCTGACCTGATCAGATGGCTGTCTCCTTACCTGGCTCTGGCGTGTAGCCAGTGCTCATGTGAGTGGGCTCAGCTTGCAGAGAGCCTCCTTGCATTTCCTTCTCCTTCCTTTGCCCTGTTGTTTGTGGGGCTGGTGAGCTGAATCAGCTCTGTAGCTGTTCAGGCAGGTTCTAGAGATGACATGATAAAAGTAACAGCAGCCCAGGGCTAAAAGTGAGACTGTACCTTTGGTGGCCTGAACTCTACGAATGACTCTGCAGCCTCCTGAAAATTTATCCTAGCAATTCTCTTTTCTCACCTCTCCTCCCACTGTAGCACTTGTTTACATGAAAAAGCAGTGAGAGCAATGATTCTAAATTAACTGTACTGGCATGCCTGCAAATGGATCTTTCTCTATTGCTGTGTGCCTTTTAATTATTCCCTTATGCTTTTACAAGCATCTCATCTTGCCTTCCTTGCCTGCAGGTTTAGCTGCTTCAGTTTCCTGTGGTTATCTATCTCTTACATATGTACTCTCTAAATCTTGATGTCATGCAAAGTTTAATAAACAGTATCTAACTGGGTGTCAAGCGTCACATAAATATTCCTTAGTTCATTGATAAAGAGGATGTTACTCCTTTAAGTCTGCCAACTGTTCTACCATCTTGAGCAATGTGGCTTATAGACGATAATCCAAGAATAGCTCATTTAGCTCCCCGTGTTCATTGAGCTTTTCTTGTATGAAGCATTGAGCAGAGCAGTGTCATTTGTTTCACAAATGTGTTTGCATTCCTTGGCTTCTTTATTATCTACAAAGCATGCAAAATACTGTTCTGAAGTATAAAGAAATCTTAGTGCTTAAAACAAGTAGCAGAATCCCCTAACTCTGGAACTTTTAATCATAGAGTGATTAAGCGCTTTCTATTTTATGTGTAGGTATTTATTAAACAGGTTTAGCACAGGTTATGCTGAATTCTTAATTAGTACATGATGAGTTTGAGAGTGGAAATGAGGACTAGTTTCCATTTTAAGGTACAGAGCAGCTGTAAGCCCAGTGTGATGACCTGAGCTAAAATAGTGTATCCTTAGTTCATTTTCTGAGATCTGTTAAAATCATTTACTGCTGAAGCAATATGACTAGAGAGAGATTAAGACAGTTTCTTCTAAGAGGGAATGCTTTTCCAGTTGGTTTTCCATTGTATTAACCTTTTGAGCTTTCCTAAAAAGTCATGTTAATCTTCCTGTATTTATCTTTACTGTGATACAAGAACAGAAAGTAAAGTTCACAGTAACTTCTGCAGCCATAACTAGTTAACGTGCTTGTACCTCACAAGTATCTAGAAAGTTCTTATGTTATTTTATTAGTTTAAATGTGCATCTGATCTTGTATGGGTGGACTTAATCTAGGAAAGACCCATGTATTAACGACATACATTTTGTACACATACACAGTCATTATCAGAGTCATTATGCATTTCATACATACAGGGTCAAACTGGTTTGACACTGCTAGCAGGGTAAGTTAAATTACACAAATTTTTCAAGCGTTATTTTTGCACCAGTAAAACTACACTGGCCAGGGTTATGATATTTTTGTAAAAAGTAAACTGAAGATCTCTGGGGCGGACAGAATTTTCTCATGTTCTATCTTCGTACTGATGCGGTTTGTTCTTACTCATTTAAAGGGTGTTAGATCAAAACCAAGGTACTTGATAGTGGGGCAACTGGACCAACAATGCAATGTAATAGAACAGGAGACGTTACCATTTATATCAAATGGAGAGTCCAAACATAAAGAAATATTCTTCCTGCTATTGCTTTTAAAGTCCTTAGTCTACACCGGTGTAATATTTTGATATACTATTAGTAGGAACTTCCTACTAGGATAATGAAGTTGTATAACTTTTGTCCCTGGGGAAGGGTGTGACTTAAACATTGATGTCTTCTGGGTATAACTGTACTAGTGGAGCGGTTAGTGCTTCTCATTACCGATCCTCAAATCTGCTGGCTGTTCTCGTGGGAATGTTTCATAACCCATTTCAGTTGAAGTAAGCCAAAACCAATTTAAAAAGTAAGTTATGTTGACTAAAACATTGAGAAAACTCTGGCACATAAAAACTGAGGAAGAAGTAAAGAAGAGTGGTTGAATTAGTGCAAGCTAATGAAAGTTTTCCCCTGACACGGTGGCTCATGGAGTGCTTTTTTAAATGGAAAACAATTGGCAATGATGCCAGGGTCAACACCAAGTTTGGGCTAACACTGATGATGGTGATGTATTTAAAAATAACTCTGACTTCTGCCAAGAAGACTCGCTAACTCATTTGCTAGGGACATAAACTAACAGTATTTACGTAGGATTTACATACAGAAAGTGATTCTGGTTGCATTTCATTTGAGTCTGAAGGTTGAAGAGAGATCCAATAAATGCATTTTAAGTAATACAGAGGAAGTCCAATGTCTGTCTTTTGTCAAAATGCCTGCTTTTAGACGCTTCTTCTAATAAATTGAGATTTTGAAAAGAAGAGATGAATATATAATTTTGTCTCTCCATGAATTAGTTTCTTTTTCAAAGGTTTTTGAAAGAGCTTAATTTTTCTTATTTAATTGTGTAGGAAGTAATACTGTCAAGCACTTAAGAAATAACTTTGGAAACAAATGCAGTGATGATACTTGTAAAGCAGGTCTAATCAGTGTAAATACAGATGCTAATATTTGTGTTACTCTGTACCTAGAATAACAGAAGGGGAGCCTTAGTCTATTGTGTATCTTCTAAGAAAGGGATTTTTCCTTTGCTCCAGAAATGTACCACTAATGAGAAAATACACAAATAGATCATCACAGACTGAGGGAATACAAAGGTACAAAAGTAGAATATATTGGACAGTTGGAGAGGCAGCAATCTAATTATGTTGACAGTCTAAATGTTGTCAGTTCTGACGTTGTTGTCAGCAACACATCTCTAAGACAAATTGAAGAAAGGTTATGTATTTGTTTTGTAGAGTTTTACATAGGCTGTTTCCAGTCTTAATGGCAAATCTACAAAAAGTTGTAGAAGGGAGTAAGAACTTAAGCGGTGAACAGTATCATTAGCTATGTGGTCATGAGACAAAGCATTTCTTACCATTCCATTTTTCAGAACCTTGAAGGTAAAAGTAAAGGCAAGCATCTTGTGAAAGGATGATGTGAAAATGGGAAACCAATTAAGCAATAATTGCTATAGGCAACTGTAGACTCACTGGTTGAAACTGAGTGAAGAAAATATTTTTTGCAAGAGTATTCAAAGTGAGATATGAATGAGGGAAAACTTAATTGGGCACTGCTTACAAACAACTTAGTGTTTAGTTCTCCTCCTTCCCTCTCTTGGACTAATAATATAACTGTAATATTATTCCAGTTCTTTTAATTGTGGGACATTCTAAAGAAGATCCTAAAATTTGTGCTGGTTTTTTCATGTTGTGTTCTCTGATCTCTTTTAGAACTCCAGCTCTTATCCTTTCATTGTTCTAGATAACTTTAGAAAGGAAATATTAGTGTGATTAGCAGTCTTTAACTAGCATCTTGATTTGTCTCATTGGTTTATCTTGATTTGTCTCATTCCCTTTGAAAGAAGAACAAAGCATTCTCAAGGAAGAAACCATCACTTATTTGACTCAATCTACTTCTTTCCCATACTATCAATAAAAAACATTTCTTGTATTTTGCCTGATGTGTGCTTTGAAGGTGGGTGATGTGGTTTGGACAAGTATGGAAAAATAAGCATTTCTGAAATAAGGAAGATTCACATTAGATGAGAAGACCTTGAAGATTACTTCCAGTTATTGAAGATCAAAACTCAGACTGTGGTGACAGTTATTTAAATCTTTTTACTGGGAAATGAAGGTTTTTTTTCTAAAGTATTTAGGGAATATTTCCCAATTTCAGATAGCTCCAAGTTCAGAGTGTATTCATCCTTTCATGTGGAACAGTTCAGCTTTTGGGAATGCTGGCTGGAGTAACTCAGGAAAAGGAGCTTTTAAAAACATGAGAAATGCACTAATTTTGTAAGTTTACAAAATAGAAGAAGAAGAAACAGCCAAAGCACTGCTTTTTCTACTTAATTCTTTGCAGCAGTCTCTAAAGAGTGATTAAGCATACTTGGTGTGAAGTCTAACATCGATACCTTAGCTAAGGTCCCAAAGTTAGCTTAGAATTTGTTGATAGCCAGTTCTGCTTGGCCTGTCCTGTCCTCTCGTCTCCAGTGTCAAGATGCACAGCTGGACAGGTAGCTACTGCCCAAAGAGGCAACCTTGCTGCTTCCCACAACTGCAACTGGTGCTTGCCTGTCTCCACACTGAGCTGTGTCAGGCAGCTCCGGGGACCAAAAACGGAGGGTACAGTTCCATGGTGCAGTTAAACTGAACTGTCAGTTCCCTACCACCAGTGATGAAGTGTGAGGTTTGCCTCCTCCTTCATCTTTGTTTTTTTCCTCCCTCCCTTGACTTCTAACAACATGTTCTCCTTTTTGTCTGTGGTGGAATGAATCTGACTGCGAAGTAAATTACTAGTTCGGTGTGCTCACCTAGCAGATATTTGGTGCATTTCTGCTAGGTTAGTGTGCTGTCTTTTTAGTGAGTTCGATTGTCCTAGCGTGTGGTCAACACCACCACAGCTTGGTCAGGGTGAGCAGGACCTCCTCCACAGGGGTGAGCTGTAATTCTGTTCAAACTGTTGAAATTCTTTGAAACTATGCCCTGACTCTACAAATAAGTAAGAGGTTTCTGCCAGTTCAGTTCCTTGAACTGACTCCTCAGGGCATTATGCGTATACCGATGCCAGCACAAGAAGAGATGAAATAATAATGCAAAAATGGGCAATGGGATAGGAATGCCTGTTTCAGCTAGCTGCTTCAGCATTTGAGCTGTGGCATGAAATGTTGCCTGAAAGTTTATCATTTAAACATTGAAGCTGGTGAGTTTTTTCACCAGCATACATGCTCTTCAGAGCAAAGTCACCTTGCTTATTGGAGGTGATCTAAATTAAGGCATTTCATTACAGAGTACCATTGTTACAAATACTGCATTTGTCAGTTAGTGCCCTTGTGTTTAGGGATCACTAAGATAAATAAAGCAACAACACGCAAAAGAACCTACTACTAAATGTTTATGCAACTTGAAATTTCAAGTGTCAAAATATAAAATATCATGTAATTGATCTTGTAAATTCTTGTAAATAATACTCTATATAATTTCACATTATAAAAAAAGAGATAGAAAACATAAGGGAATAATCCATTGTATGTCATTACAAGTCACACCGTTTACAAAGGATGTGATTGCAACGCATGAAGTTGTGCACCAACATGAGCCATAGCCTCACTTATGCCATGTCAGGTAAATGAGGGAGGAACCTGATTCTTATTAGCCTTTATTTTAGGATGTAGTTGAGTGTGATATTTGCAAGTGTCAGAGACAGTAATAACTTAAATATTTTTTTTTTTCTTGAAGTCCATGGAAATTCCATCTCCTCAGGCCAAAATTAAGATTACACTCTACTTTAAGAACTCTGATACGTAATCAAGGACATCGGTGCAACTCCTGATAGTTAGCGCTCCTAGCTGTTGTCCCACCTGTAGTACACAGATGGCCAAAGTGCTGTTGAGCCGGTTGCTGAGCATTACTGTTTATTGCACGGCATTTTAACACAAATGGTAGAGACAGACTTCACAATAATGCACTGCGCTCTGGTGATTAGCGACCAGCAACTAGTTCAGAAGCAGCTCATCCGCATGTACACTTCGAGTGAGAAGATGAGATAGAGGATTAATTCAGAAGGGCGTTCCAAGCCATGCTGCCTCCACTTATAAGCGCTGTTAAAGTCAGACCAGCGTTTCAGACTGGTCGCCTGCTTCTGAGAATTTGAATCAGTGCTTTACTCACTAGCAAGAGCTGTAGTGGGACTGACTGCTAAGGAGTATTAATTTGCCATTTATTTTTGCATACACAAAGGAATTTCACCTACTGAAGTGAAGCCAGCATAAGGTCACATTCTCATAATCAGTATAACTTCATAGATCAGGCCTGATGTACATGGGTCTTAGGAAGTCACTGTGTTAAAAAAAAAAAAAATCATCCCCAGAGGGATATATTGGCAGTTATCCATTTTAAACAGTCTTACTTTTGTTTAAAGGCTTGTTTCACTATAGAAGTTTAAAAATGCGATGTCGCAACAATATAAATACACGAGCATGTTTTATGCCTATAATAGGACTATTTCTAACTTAACTCAAAGCTTTTGAACTTTATAATTTGTGAGTCAAAGCAATTAGAGTTTCACAACTTCTCCATAAATGGGTTTATCAGCATTTATAACTCAAGAATTTTAACACCTCTGCACTAGATCCTCAAAAACGTAATCACGAGCTCAATACCCTCAAAAACTGAATTTGCAATGAAATAAATAAATAAATAAGGCTTTACCAGAAGGATGGTTCTTCATGCCAAAAACTTCAACTGTCTCTCTGTATATATAATTTATTATTATTTAATGACAGCTTTGAATGACAAAACTTCAGCACAATAATACGAAGAGCTAATAGCCCCTTCCTTTTGTTCAAGTGACGATTAATGTCACATCAAGAGTCCTCAAATTACTAAGTTCTAATGCACGCATTGTTCTAATGCACGCGTGAAAATGCAGAAAAGCTGAGTATACTCTTCCAATGCATCTATTACTGTTGTAAACACTAATTAAAAAAAACCTGCTTTCATAGCTCTTTCATAATGTAGCAGTTGTCAATTGGTACTGCTATGAATTATATCTAGGAAAGATCCTAGTTATTTGTGTTAGAGATTTTTTTTCTAATTGTAAAGGTATGCTAACATGCATGAAGAGGTAGGACAGCCTCAACCTATTTTCCAGATTCCTCTTCAAAGTAAGAGTTCAATCTTACTTGTATGCTTGAAGTACTCTGTTCACGCAGCTCTAGGTCAAATGAGAAGCAGATGCCTATTTTAGATAAAGTTTCAAGAATTCACTTCTAATGGTTTATGCTTCTCTGAGACTTGAGTTTCCCTATGACTGGAGCATCGTAGTTGAATACATGTATATTGCATCACTGCTTTACTGCAAGGGAAAACATGTCAGTTTAAATCACTTTCAGTTTTAAAGCTAACTTGTTTTACTAATACATCTTAGCTGTGAGGGCAGTCACATCTGCTTTAGAAGAACTAACGAGCAGGTGCAAAGTAATTCCTTAAAGCCACACACCTCTGGATTCTGAAGGTCAGTCCTTTTGTTTCCTACCAAGATGACACTGCAGAAGCGTGCCTCTGAGCTGCAGCATCATCTAACGAGTAGCACAGAATGACTGGATGAGCAATTAAAAAGCTTTTATTTTCGTTTGAGGTTTCTGTGTCTCAACAGGGTTGGGATGTATGGGATTCATACTTCAAGTTCACAGCTGGTGAATTCATTGTGATCAAGAATTTATGCAGTTTCAAGATGAGTTTCTCTCTTATTTTTTCAATTTTTATTATTAACTGCTTGTAGGTAAAAGAGTATTTTTTTTCTAAGGTGCACTATCAGGTGTACAGTGAAACATTAGTGGTAAAAGCAGCATTCTTAAAAGCTGTGCTTATGTGGTGGTTGAGACCCTCAATGATGGACACTTAAGTGTTTGCTACGCTTTTTTGAGGGATTTTTTTTTTCTGAGAGCTGTGCCATTTACAAGTCATTCTCCAAAGATTATAGTTGTTGAGAAAAACCTTCTTGAAAGTGCTTTGAACGGAGAGGTGACATTCTTCAAGTTCAGAAATAGCTGGGTTTGAAACCTCCTGTGAACACAGATTTCTCTCTCTTGGTTCTGAGAATCCCATTTCAAAGAAAATCTTTTTGACCAGTAAAATTCTTCTGACTGGGGAAGGATAGGAGCATCGCTTGTTTAGGGAATATTAAACTAGTCAGGCTTTCAAAGTCCATTGTAATTTCATTAGGTTTTTATTTAACAATTGTCACCTTTAAAGCAGTTTGATTCTAAACAGTTTGTCAAAGGATTTGCATACCACTGCCTTTTGTGTTTTCCTAGATTATTTATTCAGTATTATCAAACAGCGCTAATAGAATATTGAAAATAACTCGGCGCTCTCAAATCCAGAACTGGCCGTAGGCGTCCTTTATTCTTGCTGTTAGGAGCAATGTAAGTATACTCTGTTTTAAGAGCAGTGGAACAGGTTCTCTACAAGAGATTCCCTGTCTTGATGATGTATTGTTTTTGCAGGAATTCTAAATTAGATATGAGGAAAAAAGTAGGAAGGAATTTGGATCAGAATAGAGTGTTACTCAGTCACAACCTCTAAGGTGTACTCAGTTGTAGCAATACAGTCTAAATGCCCACAAAATAAACAGAATTAAAGAAAACACAAGCAACTCTTGTTTCAGTAGCTAAGAAAACAGTGCATTTTTGAGTTGTAGACTATTCCAGGTGGGAAGGGACATCAAGGAAGTCTCTAGTCCAAAACTCCACTCCAAGCAGGATCAGCTCTGAGATCAGACTAGAATTTCAGCATTTTATTTGGTTTACTTTTAATTTTTTGCAAAAGATCATCATATGCACAATATTTCTAGTACGTCAAATTGTCGTGAAACAGTAAGGTCTTCCTCTGAAATAACTCTGCAAAAAGTAAATCTCTTCCCCAAAAGCGTGTCTGTCTGATTAAATAGTTCTCTAATTTGCTTTTAGGATGTTAAGCTTTTCGTTTTAGCTTTTCTTTTTTCATGTGTGCATGTCTTTTTTTATGAAGTAGTACTAATTTCTGGCACTGAGTGTGTAAACAATGCAATATTTTGTTGCTAGTATTTTATTTAAAATGAGAAAACATCTGATAGAATACGTTGGCTGACTTGAATGTGCTCCGTGAATAGTGATTGTGCCGCAGCTCACTGCGTGCAGAAGTGGGTTAATAGAGTGCGCCTGCAAGGGTGCTGACATTTATTAGATCTTCTAAAGAGATAATGCCTCTCAACATAAGTCTCATATGTTTTATGTGTATCTCTGTCATCTTTTGGCTTAATTTAACTAACAGTGCAGCATGCTGGTGGGTGATTCAGAATGGTCTACGGTGCCCAAATATTTCTGTAGTCCTCCCTTCCACACACTTCCAAGGCGTGCCGTTCTTGCCCCAGTCAAAAGAAATACCTCTTTCCAATTACAAGAGCAGAATGAGCTTCAAAATGAGTTAACGTTTTTATTTGTATAGTTGATTGGGAAAGTTTGAGATCACTGGCGTGGGAGATAGTTCTTAGGAGTTCTAGCAAAGTTAACATGAAAACCAACTAACTATATATAGAGAGAGATATATACACACACACACCCCTTTTCTACATGTGTAACTACTTTTGTTAGCTTTTTTTAAGGTTACACAGCACCCTTCCTGCTTATTAAATAAATAAATAAATTTTGTACACCATGTAAATATCCTTTATACCAACGCCATTTATTCTTATGTTAATGCATGAATATGTGTGTTGGTATTAAATATCTTTATAACTTTGCCTGCAATGAGGAGGCTGTATAACCTGAGTACATTGTATATTTGAAACAAAGCAAATTTAGTACATAGACAAATCTTTTTGTGTAAGAGTACTTTCTTTATTCATTTAAGAAATATCACAGTGTTTTTAATACAGCCTTTGTCAGGAAAACTAAGTGTTTATGGTGCTTCATAATTTGTATATGTTCATTTTAAGTACTGCCTAGCAAATATTTGTAAATCAAAATACCCAAACAAACAAGGCATACATCTCAATACTTTATACTGCATTCATGTAGTAGTGCCTGTTATATCCTACAAAATTCTTACAAAGATTTGGACTTCTTATGCTGTAACTACAGTATTGATGGCAAACCAGTATCTTATTTTAAACATGAGTATTTTCTGCCTCCTAAGCAGTGCTTCTCATTAATTACGAGAACCAGCATCTTTTTTTAAACATGAATATTTTCTGCCTGCCAAGTCGTGCCTCCTATTAATTACAAAATTGACCTTCAAGAACTCCTGTTAATACTAAAAAATCAGTATGAGTTCAGAAGAAGTCAGATTTCCCCCCTTTGATTTGCATTAACAAAACTGGCCCTGTTCCAGTTCTTAAGATGTCGATTATGTCCCTGCTGATGTCATGGTCAGTAATTCACTTCTGTTCTCACAGGGAGTTTATTGTATTTTTATTTTTTGGGAAAGCAGAGGAGGAAAATAGGAAATCTTTATGTGAGTTATTTGAGTAAAGAGATACATAAGTTTACCAATAGAAAATAAATGATTACTTTTATAGTATAATCAAACTTTAAATTCTCCAGGAATGTCACCTTCAGACAACTATGAACGTACTTTACTTATGTGAACTGTATTTTCCCCAAGATATTTTTACTTTTGAGGCTGTAGATGTTAAGCATCTTCTTTCCTTTCTTTGACAGGAAATTCTGGTGATTAAAGATCATGGCAACAATAGAGGAACTGGCCCATCAAATTATTGAACAGCAAATGGGAGAGGTACATAAATTTTGAGTCCTATTTAAGAGACACTGAACAATAAAATGCACGGACTGATAAGTAAAAACCAAAATCACAAGAGAAAATAATTTTTAGTACACCTAAAGCTTCCAGAGACTCTCCCATGAAAGACTAGAAGAACTTACTATGCCCATTTTAAAGTTATGCCTCAAAGTCTTTCTTGCCAAACTTTGCCCCACAGAAATGAAACTAAGGAAACTGTTGCAGTGTTTCCAGTGAGTGACTAGCTGTTCAGCTCTGCTTCTTGGGCCTGTAGTGGTCTTCGGAGGCCTCTGGTTGTAGAATTGTTCAGCTCACTTTCAGTTAGAAAATTTACAATTGAGAGAGTTGTCAGTACATAGCTTTTACTTTCCAATTAAGCAATTGCTTCAATTGTCATTTTTGTTTTCATGAGTAAAGGTTTGCCATGCTCTTCACTGTGAAATATTTGTTGGTCTTTGGTATGAGTCAAAAGGAAGATCGAGCTCTTGTTTCTGTTAACTTCAGCTTTTCATTTTCTGTAACCTGTGTGCAGAATCTGTCTGTTGCAGCCAGAGAACTTCCAGAGATGCACAGTTTAAGCATAGCATAGTCTATTTAAAATTAGCACTGCTTTAAATTGGATACAAGCAGTATCTTACTTATCTTAAATAAATGGTATTTTTAGCTAGATATATCTGCTCTTTATTTCTTGTCTAGACATGGACTTAATTTTAAAGTAATTTTAGTTCTCAGTCTTGATTTCAAATAGAAAGGTTAGGGATGGGGGTGGGATGGTTAATTCTATTCTGTATAAATTCTTATAGCTTTTATTGTTGTAGCATCTGAGTGTTGCCAAGGCTGTCTCAAAGGACGTAAATGATTTATGTGATGTATGGTGTTTTCTTTCTCTCACTTGTCCTCTTTATAAGTGAAAATGGCATGTCTAGTGTAGTTTTGTTTTGGTAATGTAATTCCTTGTGGAGGTCTAAATAGGGCTGTATTTCCTGGGGTTTGGGTTGGTTTTTTTTTTTGAAAGTACAGGCTAGTCAAAGCTAGCTGAAGAGTACATTCCACTTGGAAAAGAGGATAGTGTGATGATGGTGTTTAGCCTCTGTGAGGGTCGTTTCTGAATTTCATACTGTGATTCCATGAGACACTGAGCTGACTGAGTATCTCAGGGCTGTGGGAGACGGAACGTCCTTTTTCTGTTTCTTACCTTCTTTAATTTCCACACTATCAGCAAGCTAACCCAGCCAAAACAAGTGGAAGGTTTTCTGCTGGGTTAGTGCATTGCGTAGAGTCTGAGAAGGCTCTAATGAGTTACCAGAGCCAGCATAAAGCAGGTGGCTGGTAGCTCCAGGAAGGCAGGGGAGAAGACAGAGGGAGTGGAAGTGCAACGCTGCAGAGAGCTGTTGGCTGTTTCTGTTCATGGTGAAACTGCAGCCTTACAGTTTTCATGGATATCATTCTGTCAGCAGTGTAGATTCAGATTTGTCCTTTAGCAAGGTTTTACTGAGCCTGAGACAGTCACATCTTATCTGGCAGCAGTGCAGCTTGAGCATTCCCCAGTCCTCACTTAGCCACTTATTCTCATGCTGTGCTAGTCTTGTTCACGTAAGGTCTTTGTGTCATTGTGTGGTGGACAAAAATGGAAAAAAAATAATTATGGGATAGTGGACAAAGGTCTTCTCCCTCCCAGTTGGGGTCAGTTCCCTTACGTGGTACAAGTTGGTCTCTTCTCCCAAGTAACAGGCAATAGGACAAGAGGAGATGGCCTCAAGTTGCGCCAGGGGAGGTTTAGACTGGATATTAGGAAAAATTTTTACACTGAAGGGGTTATTAAGCATTGGAACAGGCTGCCCAGAGAAGCGGTTGAGTCACCATCCCTGGAGGTATTTAAAAGACGGGTAGACATAGTGCTTAGTGCTATGGTTTAGTGATGGGTTTTGTCAGTGTTGGGTTGATGGTTGGACTAGATGATCTGAAAGGTCCCTTCCAACCTAGGTGATTCTATGGTTAGAAGGGCGGAAAAGCATCACCCACAGCAGTCCAAGGTGGGACTCCATAAGTCAAAATTACTGTCAAAGCTGCATGTCATGCATGGGTGCGCTGCCTGAAAGGTGGAGTCAGCAAGGAAAGTGTCCTTCATGTAATAGCGTACATTCCTACCTACCTGTGACCTATGGGCTGTAGTTGCATGGTGGTGTTCCTATTCAATGTAAGCACTGAAAACCATCATTTAACGTCTGCGGAACTTCAGCAGTATTTTTGCTAGCATTCGTAATTCTCTTGAATGTTGAAATAGTTTTAATTGAATTTACAGGAAAGGTGTACATGAAAGGAAAAAGACAGGTGCTCCCATTCTGAGGAGAATGGAAAGTGCTCCTGTGTGTCATTGAAATAATGGTCAGAAGTTTTCTGTGACGCAGGTCTTGATTTCTTTACAATATTAACTCTTGTTCATGAAGCATTCTAAAACACAAACTTATCACAAAGATTTTATGATGATGTTAACAAATGTATTTTTTGTTAATTTAGGGCTTTTTTGCATAAAAGCAAAACTTACTTAAAAAAAAAAAAAGGAATTTATAGCCTTGCCTATATGGAGCATTGCACAATGTTTATCCTTTCTCAGATTCTGCCAACTGCTAATCGTCTTTTGCTGAGTGTGAGATAATTAATATTTTTACGTCAGGATCACATTCCTTGTCTCATGTAGGGAGGTTGTCTGTCAAGAGCCCGCAGCAATCTTATTTCTTTAATCTGTTCTTGGGTCACTAAGTATGTGGTGGTTTGTTTCCACAGTCCTACCAGGTAACAGTAACAGAGGAAAGCTACATAGTTGTTGAAACAGTCTCTATCATACACATACAAAACACATTTTTTAACAAATACTGCGGTTATTCTTATTAGTGGTTTTTTTTTTTAACTGCAATAAAAAAAGTGTATTCTGTATAAAAGTAGAACTGTCAAGCTGATATTTTGTGGTGTTGAAGAGCAGTTTTAGCTCACACAACACGTAGATCATGACATTTTAAGGGAGCAAGCATAAAGCAGTCCTGGAATATGTAGCTTACTTTGCAAAGCAAAAGTAAATGCACATAAAACTCCGCTTGCCTGTAAATCACATGTACATGTCACTTGAAAGGCTGATGCAGAGTTTTAGTGCTTGAAAGTATCTCTTTCAAACTCTAAACGTTGCTGTATCATGAAGTGGTCTTTGTCCTTTGCTTAAGCAAAGAAGTGGATGAATTGTTTGAATATGGAAAATACTCGTACTCATGAAAAATTGGGTATTTTTAGAAAGCAGTATTCCAAAATGGCTTGGGCAGTAGTTTGACAAGCATTTCTTTTGATGCTGCTGGCAGCTTAAGCGATCCCCCCAGCAGCTTAATCCCACTCTCTCATTTGCTCTGATGCGTGTGCTTCTGAGCATTGCGGAGATCTGGATTGAAGGTTTGATCTGTGCTAAGAATAGCCTTTGTTTGTCTGTCTCTCCTGGGCTGCTTTTTAACCTGCATCAGTGTCCTATTCCACATCACCGAATGACTAACCAACCAGTTTTACCTATCAAGCTGAAGGCATAAGAGCAAGTAAGTTATAAGAGCTGAGACTGGTACCAAAAATCATGCATTTTCAGGTAAAATTTCAAAATCAGCTTTTAGGCTGGCACGAGCTTGTGTTTCTGCTGTAAGGGGAAGTCTTAACGCTCCTTCCCTTTCTCATCCTCACTTCCAGCTGTGTGTTCTTGCCTCCTTTCTTCTGCTGGTACTAGCATTTACATGGTGGAGTGGTTGCAAAATCAGGAAGCTGATCCAGGAGGAACAAAAAAGCTCTCAACCTGTTATGAAACACTACCTTTACTGCAGATAAATATATATATATTCTCTATATTAATTCTTGGGGGTGGTGCAGCAGTTGAAGAGGAGCATTTTTATGATGGTGTAAATACCGATACTTATTATTAATACAGAATTGCAGGATGTTCCAGAGATTTTGAATTGTAAAAAGTTCAGGGAGTTACTCGGGAATTTAAGATAAAATTTTCAGTTTGAAGGTATCTGTAAACTTAATACAAAAAGCCCAGCCTTTCTGATCAAGCCTCTGCAAATAGTAGCTGTACTTCTTAACTTTTATTGACAAATAATTTGATGAATAGTACCCTTCCCCATATACTTTTGTCTATAGCATGTGAAGATTTTTAAAAATACTAATAATTGTTAAAGCACTTCCACAAATTGTGCCTGAGAGCATTCACACAGAGATGTATATTTGTTTTAAGATACACTTTTTGCCAACTTCATTTTCTCTAATTTTCTTGATAGTTCCCCAGTATAGAATTCTGTTCTTGTCTCGCTGCTTTAACAGAAGAACAGAAACAAGACAGAAAAGGCCTATTGCTCTGTTTCCACACCAAAAATTCTTTTGTCACTTTAAGTAAGACATTAAGGTAAAAATATTTTAGTGTAAATGTACCATAGCTATGGTGAAAGGTATTGATTTTAGTATGTGTGAACATGCACATCAGCAGTAATAAATATTCAGTCTGATTGACTTACATGGACTTGTCAACAATTAATTGTTTTACTTGATGTGTTTCTAAATTTCAAATTGGAAGGTATTTCAAAATGGGTTTAAAACTGTGAAACGTAGAATTTTTTAACTAGCAAAATTAAGCTATTAAATTAGATTACAAGCATTTGCATTCCTTATACAGTAAGTGTCAGACTTCCCATTGCCTTGTGCAGAGAAATCAGAGGTTGGTGAAACTTTAAGGTTTTGTCCATTAAGGTAGTGTATCCATCCTTAAGTATATGCACTGTCAATCTATTACATTTGTTTCTTTTTTTTCCTAGATTACCCATTCCCAGGGAGCTGTTACACAAACACTAATGGATGGGACAGCACAACGAATACAGATCGTCCCTGCAGATTCAGGCCTCTCTTTACCACAACGTATACAGGTATGCTTCATCTGATATATTTTAAAAGCAGAGATGAACTGTTATTTCTGCCAGTTTTCACATTTTTTATTTGCATCATATTATTTGCTTGAATGTAAATATTCAGCCCTGGATGTCAGAGACTGTTTCTATATAAATAGGAATAAAACATCATTCCAATGCTTCCCCCTTTTTTTTCTTTTCTTTTTTTCTCCTAAGAATTTTAAGATTTAGAAAAAATTATAACCACTGAACAGAAAAAGACTTTTCCCAATACTGTAATGATATTGCTCTTTAAAAGCTGAATAATTTTTAGATTAGGTAATTCAATTGAGTTGTTGGAACATTTCGACATTTTGGAGCAGGGAGGGAGGGAAGTACTGCATGGTATCATTGATACAAGTCATGAAAAAGTGCAAGGCAACCTAATGTCTGAGAAAGATACTGGATTTTGGTTGTTCCAACCAATGTTATGTGTCCCAGTATGCTAATTCATAGCCTGGCCAGGTAATAATCTCCAATTCAAGTGATGGTAGGAAGTTTTTGGCAATGTGGGTAGTTATATCAACATAGATACGTGTATATGGAGATTAGGAGGATTTGGGGAATGGAATTTTATGTTTTGTCCCTTAAAAATCAATGCAAATACTTGCAAATGTTTTATTTTTAAATTTCATCCAAGAGAAAAATATCAACTGCAGAATAAATTTTAAAAATGTTCTCAGATATACGTTGTCACGTATAAAACCACTCTCATTTAAGCGAGCCAGCTGCCATTTTAATCTTGGCTGGTCTTTCTTTTGCTGGCTTCACTCTTCAGTATTTTCCACTGTTTTTTCCTGTTTCGGTGCACTGCATCCAAGCTTTCAGCCTTCCAAGACTCTTCACAACCGCCCCGCATACATGATCTTTTGTTTTGTTTTATCACCCCCTACCTATGCTCTAGTCATGGTACCAGTCCTATCTACCCAGTAGACCTTTATTCTTTCAGCTACCTCCACTCCTTTTCTACACTTTGTATACAGCTGTACCTTTTATTAACTTATTTATGTTAATAAATTAACCACCATCTCTTTATCTGCTATTTTCCATGTCAATAGCTGTATGGTATAATGTCCCTGTAGTGTGAAGCCATTTAATGGAATTTCAGCATCAGGGTCTGACTGTGGGACAATGACATATAAACCCATGGGCCTTTATTGTTGAACAGCAGGACCGTTCTGTTGGTTCAAAGACAGCGGCAGACTTCTAACCCATGTGTGTCACCTTTTTTGGGAGGGAGAGCTACTTTTGGTTAGGCGTTGCTGAAAATGTGATGAACATAGAAGAATTGTATTTTTAGGGACAGGGACCTTTTTATAGTTTTTCATCATCTCATGTAGCTGGAAGATCACTTGGATGTAACCCAGCTACTGTGTTCCTTGTCTTTTTTCACCACACTCGTTGATTCTTGCTTCAAATCAGATGGTAAGCGCTGTGGGGCAGTGGTAGTCTCTTGATATATGTGGAACAACACTCAGTTGAATGGCATCCTTCCTGCAACAGGCACCTACAAACATGTCACCAATATAAATAATAATAAATTAGATATGAGATAGAACTTAGCAATGAAAACTTTCCTCAAAGCAGACTTTATATGAAGAGTGAAATAGTTTGTAGGAACAAATACATCTCAGTGAAATGTTCAAAATAAATGTAAATTGATTCATTTTGAGTTTATATTTTTAATCGATATTTTTCCTTTTTTTTATTATGTTAAATGCACATAAATAACTATCTGAAATCTTAAATACAAAATCCTCAGTAAAATATTCTTTAAAACATGTTTCATTAGTCACCCTTTGTAGGGAACGCTAACATTTTCTCTAGGATAAAAGTTGAATGTCACATTTGTTGTTGAACAGACATGTGGGTTCAAAACCAGCTCAGTTATAAACAGATGGATTAGTCCTCTGTGTTGAGGCACTTTTTTTTTTTTTTTCTAAAATAAGAACACAGAATTATGGAGGTATTTAATTTATTGAAATGATTTTCAAATGGAAGTCAAAACCTGTTAGTGGACAAGACTTAAAAGCACCAAAGGAAAATACTATCCTCCATTATCATCAGGGTGCTTCAATGAAATACATGGGGGAGGTGTATTTTTTAAGCAGACAATCCTAAATTAATATATTCCTGTTCTATAACGTGATCCCTTTAGCAACATTAAGTTTCAAATTATTAAGAAACATAATGTGTTGTCACTGAGCCCTGATGGATTCCCTTGAGAAGATAAGTAGTTTTCTTTTTCCCTCTGATTATTTTATTCTCTTATCTCAACATTTAGGTACTGCAAGTTGTTATACTTTGGTGGACTGCTCCACTTTCAGAGTGCCATTGCGATTTAGGTGAAGTTTTTGCAGGTATATGGCCATAAGAGGTCAGCTGCAGACAGACTGTGCTTAATTGTTTAAACCGCTTTCTCTTATGCCTCTGTCAAATGCTTGACAGCTGCAGAAACCATTTATGCAGATTGAACAGCTTCGTATTGATTTTAACGTAACACTCTGCCTACTATATCATGCAGTGAAAATTACAATGGCATCCCCTTAGAATTGGAGAAAAACAGTTGAAGAATTGGGACACACTTTGTTGAACAGGAGGTGAAGTGAATTGTGTGAAGTAGCAATGATTCTTCTGCCTATTGTCCTGCCGTATTTTTCTACAAGTATATACCTTTTAAAAATGCAAAGCTGGAGTGTAATATGAAAGCAGATAATTTAGCATATATATCCAAAAAATAATTTCAACTGTAGTTCAAATTTGTATCTTTGCTCTTTGGGACGTGCTGTATTTTAAGTTAGTTTTATACCATACTTAGTATAAACCGAACTAGATGAAGTATATGCCTTTTTTTGATGTACATACAGTTGCACTTTCAAGTTTTGATAGTGAGACAGGTTTTAGATAAGAGTATCTTTTAAAGAGCCAGTCTGGAAATTCAAGAAACAGCACAATACTCTGTGTTTGCCTTTCGTACATGTATGCACCCTGTTGCAGATAACATGCATTGGATTTCTCCTAATCTCAATAAAGTAGATACGTTTGGAGGGAAGGGGAAGGGAACATCAGCTACTTTGAAAATAGCCAGAAATGACACAAGAGAAATAAAGATTGTAAAATGATGAAAAACGGAATGGAAGGAGAAAGTTAAGCAAAGAAGGGAATTAAAAGGGCAAGGAAGTTTGCCTTCTAAGGAGTATGGAACCAACATAAAGAACATTTCTTTCAAATAAAGAAATTGAAAGAGAAATTGAAAGGAGAAATAAGGGACTGCTGTAGTAATTTGTGGTCCTGGACATGTGGATATCTGAGAAAACTGAATGGAAATCCCTGTATTAATCATGTTGATAACTATTGTGGGGTTTTTGCGTTGTCTTCCCATTGTACACCCCAAATCTCATGATAATTTATGTTCTTTTCTTAATATCTTTAGTGACTGGAATTTTATCATCTTGCCTGGACTTTTCTCTTAAATAAGCTTTTAATTGTGTTTTGCAGAGAAAAACTTTGAAATTTGATCCATAAAAATGTTAATAGTAAAGGACTACCAGAAGGAAACACATTCCTTTTGTATATTTTGCAACTCATAATTTCTGAATATTTGGAAGTGGCAATATTGATTTATCACGGCTGAAATTTTATTCCAAATAATTTCTGTCTCTCACTGCTTACCTTTTTAAAGCATAAGCTATACAGTTTTTTGAAACAAATTTAAGTATATTGAACATTTAGAGGAAGTAATAAGCTAGTTGTGAAGGTACAATAGCAAAGTTGATAAAAGATTTGTGTGAAATTAGGCCTCATTCAGTTTCTTTGTGCCCATTCTCCACCTAGAAAATATAATCAATATTTCTGCCCTAATTATGTGAAACTAATTATGATAAATTGTTAGATTGTGAAATAAATAAATTCATCAGTAGTAAGGATCGTATAAATGTTAAGGATAGGTAGATGGACATAAAAGTTTGGTTATAGGTAAAAAAAAAATAATTCATTGGAGCTATTTTATTGATTTGTAATTCAAAAATAGTTTGCAGGAAACAGTCTTTGTAGGATGATTCTCCTTAGTCTCCAGAATAAACGAGGCAGTTTTCCGTATAGGCATTTTGATGGTGAAAGGCAGGAAGTGATTGAAAGCGAGATTTGTAATGGAAGATATATGGAATCTTGATTATTTTCTCTGAGGATTATAATCTCCTGACAAAGTTGGCAAAAAATAGAGTTTAGTGGAGGATTATTTAATAAAAGTTCTGCTGTATTTGTGCTTGAAAATAGGGATAAAATAGAAAACACAGTCTGTAGGTCTGTTCTTGATTATGAAATCAAACATGAAAATAAGTTTTTCCTTTTAAAAAAAGAAAAAATGGCAAGGAGAGAGATTCTGTTTTACTTATTTTATTTAGGAATATATATGTGGAAAAAAAAGCTCCCCAAAAACGAAGCCTAAAATGTATATACAGATGCAACAAGATTATTGCTTTTCTTGCTGTTTGCTGCTTACTTTTTTATTTGGAAGTCTACATTTGTAGATTTAGAAAGCTTCTTTTTAAGCAGCCAAATCTGAGAGGTGCTGAGCACTGCACGTGGTATGCAGGGAGTTCAAGAGTTAAGATTTCTCGTAACCTGACAGGTCCTAGGGCTGACCTAGGGTGTGCTGGAATCATCAAGGGTTTCAATAGTGTTGTAAAAGCACAGGCCAATTGTAGAACTTGAGTACGAATTCAGGTTTTGACTTCAAACACCCTTGGTTGAAGTGTGTTTCAAATACAGTGAAAATCCGTGGTTTTGCCTGAGTTTACTTCACTCTTGTGTGACAGTGGAAGATGATCCTGCTTCACAAATGTCAAAGGCAAAATTCCCGTTTTCTTCAAGTGCCCGGATTGGGCCCCAAAGGTGAACTTAAATTACCATAACAATTTGAGATAAATGTATTATTAGATTGTCACAGATCAGCAGACGGGCCAGAAGATTCAGATTGTTACAGCACTTGATCAGAGCTCAGCAGGCAAGCAGTTCATCTTAACAAATCATGATGGCTCTACCCCAAGCAAGGTGATCCTTGCCAGACAAGATTCCACTCCAGGAAAAGTTATCCTAGCAACTCCAGATGCTGCAGGTGTCAACCAACTGTTTTTTGCATCCCCTGATATATCTGCACAACACATCCAGGTAGATAATCCACTTTATTTCATAATTTTTGTTCAAATGGGATAAGAGGAGATGTTTTATTTCCAAATATGTCTGTCTGGGTTCTCCTTTTTTGAGTTTTTTTTTTTAATGGTATACTTTTCCTTGCACTAGGACTCAGCATGGATACTTAGAAATTATGAAGAAAACTTTTTTTTTGGTAAATTTATTGCCTTTAAAATTTATACCCTGGCTCGTGACATTAGAAAGAATGCTGTTATTTTTATTGTCATTTCCAGCTCCTGCCATACCAACACTCCTTTATTTCTGCTTCATTGACTCTCCATCTGTTTTCATGTATCGTTGAAAAACATGCTCTTTCCTCCATTGTCTTTATCACTTAACATTTCCTTCTGCTTGTTTTCCTTTTGGTACGCTGCTGTAACTACTGTTCAGCTGTGTGAATTGTACTCCAAAGTAGTTTGTCAGAGAGGCTATTTAGTAGGGAAGGACATTACTCAGTGGGGGTGGGAAAATAACACTAAATATTTTGGGTTTACTAATGTGAGATTGTAACTAGTCAGGGTTGTAACTCCCTAAATTGGTTCCCAGTGCACTTTACTTTCATGCACATAGCATGTGCTGCTTCCTTAGTGCTCACCCTCCAACTTCCAGGCTTTTTGCCCCATATCCTCCCCTGGCAAGGATGGGGTGGCACTGATGAGAACAACGTGCACAGAAGACTTGGGAGATGTGAGCTCCTTCAGCGTGAAGTAGATTACTGCACTCCAGCTAAAGTGCAGTTATTGCATATTGTTTACCTATGTACATTTATGCTGCTGTTAAAATACATCAGTGAGGTAGGCCAGGCGACATTAGGATAGCTACAGTCCGTTTAGTCCAGTATCGCACTTAAATGATGGCCAGAAGCAGTTGCTTAAGGAAAAATATTAAGAACTGGACAAGTAAACAATGATCCTTCTGAGCACATCCTCTCACTTCCATTAGCTGGTGATTTAGAGCAACCTCCTGATTTGGAGACTGCAGTAAGACCATCATATTTGATAGCTACCAGTAAAGTTTAACAACCTTTTTTGTTATTTATACAGACCATATATGCTTTGGTCTGTATAATATCCTATAGTATAATTGTATGTTGTGCAAAGAATACTTTAGTTGATTTGATCTTTTGAGAAGTATTTAATTAGGTGTCTCTTGCACTGTAAGAAACAACTATAAAGGATCCTATTGTTTTTATAAATCACTATTATATCCTCTTTCAAGTAATCTCTTTTCAACCGAAGACCCCTGTTCTTTTGAGTTTGTGCTCATCTGGGAGCCAGTCCACTACTCTGATTCACTACTCACGTGTCGTGTAAGCTTGAAACCCATATCTGTATTATACATTATATATTTTTTTTTAAGCTCACAAGTCTTTGCAAATGGACATCCAGGCTCCTTGTTCCAAAGAATTTGATTGCTATGAATAGGGGAGCAGTAGCAAAAGCCAATCCTATTGAAAGGCATTTAAGCATGTTTAGTGGTATCATACACTTTGTATTTTAGGTAAACCTCAACAAAAATACAAAGCAATGGGATATGATTTATAGTAAATCCATATAAAAATTATTTTTGAAGACACCTTGAAAGATGAGAAGTGTGCCATGCTGGTTTAAAAGGCAAAATGCAGGAGTAGAGGAAATCTGGACAAAAATTGGAAGCTCTAGTTCTGGTACAGTTTGGGCAAAACAGGTTAGTTTGAGAGGCAGCAGAGTATTCTGTCACTTTAGTTCTATGGTCAGCTAATATGTGTGGGTGGGGATTTCTTTTTTCCACTTAAAGTTTGTGAAATACACAATTCATTTGTTGTTCATCTGCATCCTCTTGGGTGTTTCATATTTTCTCCCCTAAATGATCTTTTCATCTGCAGTTTCACCTTTTTTGTTGTTCTTCTGTAGCCTTCACTTGAAATCCCCATTCATGGACAAAAAACCTTTCCTTTATTGCATCTTATCTTTACATTGCCTCATTTGGCAAGGCCCTTTCTCTCATCATCTTTTTCATATTCGGTGGCTCTTCTTCATCTTAATAATCAATTTATATTCTTCATGTTCAAGGTCAGTTGATGAGTTGTCAGAGTCTGGGATTTTTATCTCCTCATGGGCCCAATTCTGTACTCCTTCCTTATGTGGAACTTCCCATTTCAGTGCAGGTTTCATTTAGGGAAGGACTTACAATTTGTTTATATATATTTTATATAATATCATGAAAATACATAATGTTAATAATGGAAATTAGGAAGGACCAAAAGGTTAGTATCCTTTTAACTCTTGAATATTATTTTTCTTAAAAAGATGTTATATTAAAATAAAACTTAATAGATGAATCTCTGAGACAGTATTGTTAACAAAGGCTAGCTAGAAGCAAATATGCTTGTTAAATGTTTCCAGATATATCGTCTGTGCTATCTCCCAAACTTTCTGAAAAAAGTGATTTCTTAATTTTCTCTGTAGAAGATAGGGTACTTTCTCCTTCGGTAAGTTTTTTTCTTTCTTTTTATCAGAGGTCCTGTTTTGAATATGCAAAGCAAGAATGAGAGAGTCTATCTTCCCATTAAGACACAGTAGAAGTTAGAAACTCATAAAACTTCTAAACCATAATCTCTTTTTAATGGGAAGAATAATTTTTTCTTTTCTGCTTTACATAATTGTCAAGATGATGTTTAGTTGTTACTCGTGATATGTGTGTTCCTTTTTTAAATTGAATTTTTGCTGTGCTTTATTTATGTCACAGTGGGATAGAGTTTTTAAAGATCAAATGGAAGGTTATAGCATCTACCCTGTAGTGCTGGGTTCTAATATTATGTGCTTAATGAAGCTTTACAGGTACCAGAGATAAATGAATGAGACAAGGCAAGAATACTGTAATAATGTCAAACTGTTACTGAAATCCAAACTGTATACCACTTGGTAGTTAATGGTAGCATCCAGAGTACATTTTCTGTTGGTCCATTTGTGTGTATTATAAAAAAAACAGTCAATAAACCTGAATGGAGATATAGTAGCCTTTACAAGGGATTTTTTTGTTCCATCTGTTTAACGTTTCAGTCTCTTTTGTACTATGAACAAGTCATTAGGATCTAATTACAAATTTGAACAGAAGAGTATGCAGATGTTAAATGTTTTTCAAAATGCTGGTCCATTTTGCTGAAGTAGTATTTAGATAAATGAAATCTTGAATTCTTTTCAGAAGTATTACAAGTAAAACTTCTGTTCCATCCTGAAAAGGAGCACAGTGGCATGGCAGGTAGCTCCTTTGTGTCTATGAAGACTGTAAAATGTAGTCAAGAAAACCATATACTTTGTAGATTTGGTTCCCTATCTTAGAGGAAAACAGCAAGCATGAGAGATATTTTAATCTTTCTTGATGGTAAGAAAAATGAACTTCTTTCACACTTTTTTCCAGATTTTAACAGACAACTCCCCCAATGAACAGGGCCTAAATAAAGTGTTTGATCTGTGTGTTGTATGTGGAGACAAGGCATCAGGTATTTACTTTTTTCTTTCTTTCTTTTTTTTTTTTTTTAGGGCAATGCAATTTTGTAAAAGCAGTTTAAAATTCTTCTGAAGCTATATAACAATTTGCATGCATATACATGTATATATCTACACATGCACAAACAGAAAGGATACACTACTCTTTCAGTGGAGAATTACACTAAATGGTATTCTGGTGTCCATAGGTGGGATTTATTGTTGTTTTACACCATAAATTTAATGCTCTCTACCAGGTAACTTTTTCCTTTTTTTCTTAGGCTGATGCATTATTTTTCCATTATAAAAATTTAGCTGATAAATTACTTAAGCAAGAACATTGAGAGCTTTTTCTACCTTAAAACAAGGTAATGTGGTGAACTTTGTTATTGTTGACAGGTTCTCTTAAAATACATGAGAAACCTGTTCGTTATTTTAAATACAAAGCCAGTAGGCAAGGAAGACTTTGCAAGTATATGAAAAAATTGCTAATATGAGATCTATGCAGGATAGCTGGTTATTTGAAGAACCATTACTAAAATTGTAAAAATGCATTGTAATTCCAGTAAAAAGTAAGCTTAGGAACGGTATATTCATACATTGCCAGAGTGCTAAGGTAAGAAAAGAAAAATGTTTCATGCACTGAATTATGTGTACTGTTACTGAGAGACTGGAAAGAAATACAGTGGGAGCACTGCACTGGGGAACTGTCTCCCGCATTCCCTTTGCATGTGCACCTGCCATCGGATGTTCCAGATCTGTCAGAGTTGGAATTACTGAGAGGATGTCTTTTCTCTTTTATTTAAAAACAAAAAGAGAGAGAGTGAGAGAACTACAAGGGCTGTTCCTCAGCATAGTTTAGCTGAAAGCTCCTTTTTCCTTGCACTTTCTTTCTTACAGAAGATAATGGGGTGTAAGAGAGATGAGACACTTAACTTTGCTCTTCACTTACTTAGCTAAAATTAGTTTAAGTAGGGAAATGGTTGCTCCATTAGAAGATTCTTACGGTTTGTCAGTGAAGTCTGTATGATGGACCTCCAGTAATATTAAAATATGACAGCTGCAGTTAAATGCTCCTTTTGGGAAGCAATGGGAATAAAGTGTATAGAAGTAGGGGGCCAGGGGGAAGAAGCAGTGTTAGGATATCATCATGAGCAGTAGTAGGATGGGGAGCAAACTTCCTAGCAAACAAAACCAATTAAACTTTTTCTACTGCAGCAAAGTTTAGTGTTAAAAATATAGTTCCTAGAGCTCTAAATACATGTCAGACTTCACCCATCTCAAAGGAAATTTCTGCCAAACTTAAGGCAAAGATCTGGTTGGTCTCCTCCAATTGGCAAGGCTCCTCTGGCTCCCCAGTGGAGGGCTGGAGGCTGGAGATCCCAGGAGCTATTCCTCCTGTCCTGGCCCAAGGATATCGAGCAGTGGTACTGAACTTGGGGAGGGTGCCACGTTTCCCTGAGCAGCTGCAGGTTCTGGGGAGCCTCCCATGTGACAGTGTCAGGCAAACTGCTTCTCAGACACCTCCAAGCTGGAGTCCAAGAAGCTACATCAAAGAGTAGGTGAAGCAGCAGCCCCGGTGCTTTGCAGGATGGATATTAAGTATTTGCAATCCATCTGCTGTTAAAATTTCTCACTTTGCAATATTCTTTTAATATATCTGATGCTTTACAAATTTCACATTTTAGTGGTGTGATAATACGGTTGTCATAAAGGAATCTAGAAAACCTATTAGAATGTCTAGAAACTTCACGCAGATGAGATTGATGTATCTAAAAAAAAGTTTGTGAGGAGAGAATCTAAAAATGTATTTTCCTTAAATTGGTTCATATTTGAGATTTATTTCTGCAGTGTGCCCTACTTAGTTCAAAGAGCAGCCTTAGTGTCTCCACAGTATGTATTTTGAGTGTTTGTCAGTGATCTTCGGGTTTAGAATTTTGTTTTTAATTCAGGAGCATAGAACTAAAATTGTTGGAATTGCCAAGCATGCCTTAATCAGAACCAGTACCTTTTAGTAATATTTGTACGTCGTGCTATAGCAGAATCAAAGCAATTTACTTCTGAAAAGTAATTTTTAAACTTGACTTTCTTCTGTAGCATATCCCAGAAATTTTTCTGTTAGTATTATACATTAGAAAATTCAGAGAACTGATTTTTTAAAAAAAATTATTTAGCTATTTTAGATTATTCTTTCATTGAAGTTTTACTGAAAGAACCGTTACCCTGTTAGAAAAGAAAGGTGAAAGTAAAGCTTTGCAGTGATTACCTACTGCTGTCAAATGTCATGTTTGCACTTACCATGGTTCCATTAGATTTAATGCATAAAATTTCAACAGCTGAATTTGTAATGAGCAATAACAGGACTTGACTGTAGGGACACTGTAAAAAAAAAAACAACTGCTAAAAAGGTACAAATTAGAAGAGTTTCTGCTGTGTTCTTGCTAACCTGTTTTCTTAGCATTTTTTAACACTGCTGTCAACAGATTCAGCAAGACTTTAATAAGCAACTTGCCTATTTGGAAAATCTGTCCTGTTTAAGTGCTTGGAACTAGAAAAATGGTTCACTTGCCTTTTTATGTTGTTTTATAGCCATGATATATGTCAAGATCTGTAACCTGTGGGGAAGAAAGGTGTTCTTTTTCTGGGCAAAGTAGCAAATACTTTGTTTTCAATAAACATAAACTCTAAAAAAAAAATTACAGTGTAAAATTAATGTTATGATTTATGTTGTTCTGTAACTAGGGCGTCACTATGGAGCAGTAACTTGTGAGGGATGCAAAGGATTCTTTAAAAGGAGTATACGGAAGAATTTAGTTTATTCGTGCCGAGGAACGAAAGACTGTGTCATTAACAAACACCACCGGAATCGATGTCAGTACTGTAGGCTGCAGAGATGCATCGCGTTTGGGATGAAACAAGACTGTAAGTCTGAATTATTGTAACTTATTTTAGTGGCAGCTATGTTAAAGTTTGTGCTTCAACATACATGCTTAGTATTAATACAAATTGTTATTTTGGTTTTATATTTTTAGATCATTCTATCTTTTTCCTTTAAAGAATTGTACAAGTTTAGTGTATTAGAAGTCTGAAATGTTTTCAAGCATACATATTGCTTGACAAACTTAATAAGTGCATTGCACGTGGTAAAAGTGAATGACTTGTTAATCCTAGGTGGCAAACGTCAAGCATGTCTCCATCTTTGGTTTTTATATATGCAGTTCAATTTTTCTATGCATAAATTAAACTACTGAACGTTTTGAATCCTTCTACCTTCTTGTCACTTTTTCCACAATGGAGATTACTGGCAATTGCTGTTCACTTTTGACAAAGCTTAGCAGAGACAGTTATTCACAAGGCAGGGAGATCCACAGCAATCTAGAGTTCAGTTCTTACCCTTTCCTGCAGATTTAAAATTCCTTCTTAGATTTCCATACATTGGATGTAGTGATACTGCAATACCACAGCAGTATCAGAATACCAAATACGCAGAAAATCACACAATACACAAATTCTTCAGCCCCGTTACTGCCGTGCTGTTGCTACACGCGCAGTATTAGTCTTGTGCTCTGCTCTCTGCCATCCAGCTCTATTTTGCTGACCCTCTTGAACCTCTGTGGACATTCCCCTCCTTACTGCCCTGCTTCTGTCAGCAGAACCCAGTAACGCTTTTCCAGCACAGAGGAAATTAATTCAGAAAGGGAGGAAAAGCTGGGGCGGTGAAAGTGGATCTTTACCCCTTTCCCTCTCCTTCAGCTGGCAGTACTTGGCCTCTCCACAGAAGACTCTTCAAGCAGAACAAAATTGCTGGGGTTGGGGGTCAAAAGGCAGGAAAAGGATCTCTGGGTCATGGGGGAATGCTGAGCGGAGGAGAGGATTCTTTTGGGATAAGAAGCCTCTTTCCTCAGTGGAGTGAGGAGAGGAGAACTCGGCACCATCTTGTCCTGTAGCTCCCTCCATGGGGTTATTTGTCCCTTGAAGAAGCCTTGGCTCATTCTCAGCAAACTTGGATGCAGCTAGCAAGCACAGGGTTAGCAAAGGAAGATAAAAGACACTTTTGCCTCCCTCTCTCACCCTTTCCACCGTTCATGGGCTACAGGCTAGCTTTATGGCATTGTCAGTACTTGATATTATGACGCTTGGTTTTATGATAGTTATCAATGTGAAAATTCGAATTGCATCACAGTCTACTACTAACTTGAGAGCTTTTTAATTTTTTTCTTTAGTTACACATTTTCCAAAACTGCATAATTGAAAAAAAAAATCATTTTTTTCCTATTTGCCTCTGTGTTTTAAAAAAAAGAACATTCAGGATTCTCTTTATAGGCTTAAGCAGTTTTTATGGCAGTACAATTTTAAAGAGGCTCTGCTAGCCAGTAGTCAGTGCTTATCAGGCTGGTGAATTGATGCATATTTTAAATTATGTATAGGCCTGGTTTGTCACTCTCTTTCAGGTTCTTATTCCAATCTATAAAATGACATGCACCACTTTAAAATTATGGAAGAACAATTTATTGCGTATTTTTAAAAAATTGTACTTTGTAAATACCTTTTATTAATTAAGTTTTACAGTAACAGTGTAATGTTTCCAGAAATTAATTTTTTCTTTTAAACTTTTAAAATCAAACTGTAAACTGTTTTCTTTTGTCTTTATTCCGTAGAGTTAGAAAGTTCCCCATAGGGTATAATAGTGTAAGTTTCATTTTAGTGTTCTCTAATCCATCCGGAGTAAGGTGATGTATCTGTAGGCTAAAGCTCAGATTCATTCCACCTAGTTTCACTGAGCTATTCAAATTAAAAATCTGCTTCATCTCTGAAGTCAGTGATTGTGGGTCAGCATGTCACCCAGATGTTAAATGGTCAGAACTGAACTTTGTGAATGTCCCTTTGCCTCTGTATTGTCTAAGGTCCTAACTTGAGAAGCTTTTTTAAGTGCAAAAAGTTATGTGGGTTCAACCCAGACCCGCAATCTGTGGAAAAGGGTACAGTGGGTCCTTCACGAATGAACTGAGAGTGTGGGATAGTGAAATTGAGAGAAGGAGAAGCCGTAAGCCTCCACTTAAAGATCCAAATTAAAAGTAAGGTATAAGGAGATTTCTTCCTTAATTGTAACTTGAAAAATTTAGCATCTATATGTTTGGTCTCAGACTTTGACTACTACATCATTTCATTATGAACAAATCAAATTGGTGTGTTCATTTTTATCCATGTTGTTAGCTTATTGGTTATGAGAAATTTTTTTTTTTTAGTTATTTTCAGAATCGTTATTAAAATTACGTATTAAATAGAGAAAAAAAGGATTATTTCTTAGTCTGTAATTTGGGATGTGACTTAATAGTTGCATATTGTTTTGTTAGCTGTGCAGTGTGAGAGGAAACCTATTGAAGTGTCAAGAGAAAAATCGTCAAACTGTGCAGCTTCCACAGAAAAGATCTATATTCGGAAAGATCTTCGTAGCCCATTAGCTGCAACTCCAACTTTTGTAACAGACAATGAAACAGCAAGGTATGTAAATTCTACTCAGAACCAGTGCGCTCTTTCCTGAAACAGGAAAAATTGATTTTAAAATTAATCAAAATTAAAATGTGTGCTGTTCTGTGTCAGATCAACAGGTCTGCTGGAATCGGGAATGTTTGTTAACATTCATCAGTCTGCAATAAAAAGTGAGCCTACTGTGCTGATGACTCCAGATAAGGTATGTGATGATATGACAGATATATTGATTAGAGTTGTTTGCTGTAATTGTGAATGTAGAGAAGGAAGGATATTCTGTTTTGTTGTACTTCTGTTTTGTTAAATTCATTTTTAAAACATTCCTTTACAACATTAGCCAGTGTTGCAGATACCTTCTCCTCACAAGAATGCTTTTAGCCTTGCATAGTAAAAATGCTAAAAACTCAATAAAGTAGACGCCTTCCTCCACGTTTTTAGAGAGCTTTAAGGGCTGCGTTATTTTTCTTTGTATTGGGCAATCCTGACACTTAGATATTTCTTTTATACCAATAAAGTGAGGTGTTTGCAAAACCTCACATGGCATTATCAGAGTGCATTTCATAAATACTGTTAGGGGTTTTTTTGCCTGAATCGGTCTTTTTTTTTTTTTTTTTGCAAAGCTAATAAGAGCTATCTCAGCAACAGTCTTATTTCTAAGCTGCTTTTCCTTTGTTTCCATTTTGTTACACTTACTGATCCACTAAAGCCATATGATAACTTCCCTACACCTGCACAGTAGGAAGCTTTTGTATTTTTCTAACTGATATTAAATTACCTCATGCTGTTTTCATGCATTTTGCCTCGCTTGCTCTGTCTGCAAAGGGCCCCATCAAAAGTTGTTTATTCCATTTCACTTTTCCGGCTCTGTCTGTAAGACTATGACAGTGCAAGCTAAACGAGATGTAGCATACTAGTGTTAGTAGCAGAGTACTTGTCTGTAATCATGCACTTTCTGTATTATTTTTTTTTTGTGGGGCAGGGAGGGGAACCTGTCTTGATGCCTCTCTGAGTTGCTGATCACTACTGAATCACCTTATTCCCTCGCAGTTAAATAAAGACATAAAAACCAAAAAGGGTGCAGCAGAATTCTTTTTCTGCTTGCTTTTAAAAGTGACTTTTTACCCATTCCTTCTTTTCAAACGTTCTCCTACCCTATTACTACTGACTCATTTACACGAGGAAGGAAGGAAGATGCTAAAAATATAATCAAGTGCAGTCTTATAGTCCTGGTGACTGACTAGTGAGGGGAGATGATAAATTCTCTTTCTGCAGTTGCTTACCATCTGTAGCATTCTTTCTGAAAGAAATAGATAGCTATTACTTGTAAAAGTAAATGTCTAAATATTTCATATTTTAGAAGCAGTGCAGAGTCTAATTGCTGCATTACGATTACCCATTTACTGAAAACGATAATTTTCTCACAGGTTTATTCATACGCTCAACTCTTCATTTATGTAAACGTTAGATTCTTCTACTGCAAATTAACTGCTGCCGATATGAGAGAATTAAAAACTCTCCTTTTCCCTTAGGTTGAAGCATGTCAGGGAGATTTAAGTACACTGGCAAACGTGGTGACTTCATTAGCAAATCTCAGTAAATGCAAAGACATGTCACAAAGCAGCACAGAGCTATCTATGATTGAGAGCTTAAGTAATGGCGATGCATCGTTATCTGAACTCCAGCAAGAAGAACAAGCTAGTAGTGATGTTACAAGGTAAGGCATGTTACACTTAAAAATACAGGTAATTTAACTGCGTTAAAAATAACAGCCTGAGCTCATGTAGAAGATAGTTCTTGTAGGATTCTTCCAAGTGAAATCATAAGGAAATTCCATTTGAGAAATAAATACTTCCGGTTGTTTGTACTTGAAATGAATTTCAATGTAAATCTCATAGCTGATTTTCTTACCTTTTTGTTGTCCTTAACATGTCTTATATCTTGTACTAGAGTCTAAGTATTTTGTATCGTCCTATAAAACTGTTTCTTAGAGATCTCACCTGTGTAAGTAGTTTAATGCCTGTAACTATTAATCTCCTTAAAAGCTTGAAAAGTATTTTCTTTTTACACAGGAGAACTCACAGAATTCTCACCGTCAATACAAATACATTAATTGAATATCATAGAATCATAGAATAGTTTGTGTTGGAAGGATCTTTAAAGGTCCCATCTAGTCCAACTCCCCTGCAATGAGCAGGGACGTCTTCAACTAGATCAGGTTGCTCAGAGCCCCGTCCAACCTGACCTTGAATGTTTCCAGGGATGGGGCATCTACCACATCTCTGGGCAACATGCGACAGTGTTTTACCACCCTTTTTGTAAAAAAATTCTTCCTTATATCCAGTCTAAACCTACCTTCTTTTAGTTTAAAACCATTACCTCTTGTCCTATCACAACAGGTCCTGCTAAAAAGTTTGTCGCAACCTTTCTACAGGCCCCCTTTAAGTACTGAAAGGCTGCAGTAAGGTCTCCCTGGAGCATTTTCTTCTCCAGGCTGAACAACCCCAACTCTCTGAGCCTGTCCTCATACATAGCAGAGGTGTTCCATCCTTCTGATCATTTGTGTGGCCCTTCTCTGGACCCGCTCTAACAGGTCCATGTCTTTCCTGTGCTGAGGGCTCCAGAGCTGGAGGCAGTACTGCAGGTGGGGTCTCACCAGAGCAGAGTAGAGGGGTAGAATCACCTCCCTTGACCTGCTGGCCATTACCTGTGGTCATTTTTTACAGTTTATCAGCAGTCCTATATATCTGTTAGTGACTGGGCCCAACAAAAAGAGAACCAAAGTTGTATCTAGCAAAGGATATCAATACCACATATTTTCATGTCGATTTTCCTTTTTTTCCTCAGTTTGTGGGATAGGTTTTCATAGCTTCTAGGCAAGCTTTGTTCTAGATTCTCTTTTCCTTGGTGTTTTACTTTGCAGTCATTGCTCATGTTGGGCTTTGTGTATGAAAAGGACCCACAGTGCTGAGCTGTGAGGAAGCGACGCTACTATTGACATCTGCTAGCTTAGTACTGCCAGTTTATGAGATAGTGTAGCAGGTTCTTTTTAAAAGATTCCAACGTACAAACCGGAGCCCACACAAAGGAAAAAAAAAGCAGTGAAAAAAAGCAGTGCTTTATAGTGAAGCCTTGTTACAGAGGAAAAAAAGCAGTGAATTCACCTTTATTGTGAAGCCTTGCTAAGCAGTTCCCAAATGTCCCAAAAGCTACTTCAGAGAGTCTTACCACCCCATAGATCGTAGTAGTACTGCTGAGCAGCAGGATAACAAGAAGACCCATCGGTACAGCAGAGGGAGGTAGGCACAGCGCTTGTTCAGGGCATCCCCTTTATCTTCAAAGTGCGCTCATGTCTCTCTCTCCCTCTCCGGCCTGAGACAGCCCCCTTATATTCTGCACCGGATTGAGTGGAAAAGTACAGGCTAGAGTCGCTGCACGCGTGGCCAGTGCATGCAGCGAGCCTTACCAAACTCATGATCCAGCTTTGCTAACAGTGGCTGTTTGATACCTGACTACATTGTTGTACTCCCGTCTTGTTATCTTCTTTTCAAAGGTCAGGTTCTCATGGATACACACATAGTTTTTGCAGCAACAGTACTGAGGTCCTTTTGCTCGGCACATATACTGGGTTTGGTTCAACTAGTAATTTTGCGTCGTGTCTCACTCAGACCATCCTCTATTATCCCTAACACAGATAGGGAAAATATTTCTTTGAAAGAATAAGTTGGAATATCATGGGCAGACATGGTTAACGAGTGTACCTGCCCACCCTATTTAAAAAGGACTCTTCAGCCTTTACTAGAATAAATACAGGATCGTGACAGATGGATATGACATTTATCTTTTGGGGAAAGGCGAGGTCTTGATCCTCTCTTACATTTCTGTCCCTGCTACCTGAAGAGGCCTGCAGAGATCCTATTTTTCCTAAGAAGCAGCTGGCGCTGAGTTGCTGAGTTTGCCTCTTCTACCTAAGGCTGCTATGAATGAGCCACACAGGACCTGAAATTCACATCTTCTAGCAGGAGACCAATAATATGACTTCTAGAGCTTACCCATGAATGCATTGCCTTTATGCCTACTTTCCGGATACCTGAGACGGAAGACATCCCTGTTACGTCTGTGTAGTCCACCTGTATCAGTCCACTTGCATGTGCCCCGGTCACCCTTATTTCTACACATCAAGGTGTGCAGGCTAGTGTAGAATCCAAAACTAGTTCATTTACCATCTCAAGCCTGAGGCAGTGTCAGCAGCTCTTTTATTGTGATGTTTCGTTTCGTTATAAATGGTTATGTCAAACATAGTAAATATTTAAATTTTTTTAGCATGTTAATGAATTTAGATAGTGAGGGGGGAAGAGAAGGTGGCAAAATTCTGCTCCAGACTTTGGCATTAAATCAGTGATTTTAGATTCTGTGGTAATAAACATGTCTCTATAAAGTCAGAATCAGTTCTACATACAAGCTGTTAATCAGCTTTTGTAAAGTTCTCAGACCTCTGTGCATAAGTTTTTCATGCAATGCTGTATACAAATTATACTGCTCTCAGGATATGTCATCTGTCTGCAGGCAGTGATCAAATCTGTATATTTTTGATTGAAGATGTATCAGTTTTGGTTCTCAGGTGTATTCATGCACAGAAAAACAATGGATTTGTCATCAAATGAAATACTGTCATCAAAACAATGAATAATGCATCTGTGCTCTTCCTGGCATCTCCCCCATAACGTTTGTGCCTGTGACTTGGTCTTCACAGGAGCCACTGCCTCACATCAAAGGATATTAAGGGTGGTATTGAAAGCATGAGAGTGCTTTCTCTTAAGTATTTTGAAACAGTCTTTTTAAATTAAGCTGAATAACTTAACCACAACTCATTACTTTAAAAAAAAAAATCTTGTTCCACTTGTGCTTCATAGCATCAAAAGTCTGTAAAATTCACACGTGCATTAAGTTGCTTTAACAGCAGTCTGATGTCCTCAAAACATTCATGCCAGCGCTCTCAGTAAACAGCACTGAAGAGATCTTGAAAGGCAAACTGTGATTCAGCAACACAATCAATATGTCAAAACTGTGAATCTGTTGGCGACTAGTGTGAACAGAATCCACTGCTAATTTTTGTTTCAGAGCCACTCTAAGTTGGAGTTTTCAGGGATTTTGTTTGGTAGAGTGGCAGGAAAAGCATGCTACTGACTTCTATTCTCCAAATCCGGTTCTTTGAAACAGGTATCTAAATACAGGTTTCAGACATGCGCAGCTTCCTCCTAAATTGAAATGGTCTCTAAAATTTTCTTTTCTTTTTTTTTATTATTATTACTCTAAATTTGTTTGCTTTTTTGTTGTGGTCTTGCAGGGCGTTTGATACTCTTGCAAAAGCATTAAATCCAGGAGAGAGTGCAGCGTGCCAGAACTCTGACGGTATTGAAGCCGGCGTACAGCTGGTTGGTGGAGAAACAAGCATGAATATCGTTGAGATAGAGGGGCCACTACTCAGTGATGCACATGTAGCATTCAGGGTACCACATACTTTTTTACTGTTGACTACTTATAACCATTTTAACATAGTAACATAAAATAATGATCTGATTAAATCTTATTTTGAATTTCTTAGAAGAGTAACTATTTGTTCGATTATTAGCATTCATTTGTGATGAACGCACTGCTTTTGTTCACTGGTTAACTATTTGTTTGGGAAAAGGTACATCTTCCCTTCGGTGGTTTAGATGCACTGTTTGTTTTATAGCTTCTTACCTTAAAATACTAAGTAATCCATGCAAAAGGATTTAGATAAACAAGAGTCGCACAAAGCAGAGAGTCAGCATCCACGTTCTCACTTCTTAACAGGTGGATCTGATGCAATCTGCAACTGGATTTTGTGACTCTTCAGTGTATTTGTCAGCTTCTCCTTTGTGTATATACCCTATTTTAGTATGGTATTCATTGACCTTAATCGTTAAGGGAAAATAAGGTTTCTTTTTTAGTGAGCCATATATTTTCAGGCTTTATTTCTCATTTTACAAGCTTGCAGAAATTCTATCAATTTTTTTAATCTTATTATTCATGGACAAATCAAAAAGCTAGCTCATCTGAAAACTTCTTCAGTACCAAGCGTATCAGTTGTTTTTTTTAAATTGTATTAGCCAAACCCAAAATTTTTATAGTTATATAGTTAAACACAATATTAAGAAGTATTAATTTCTGAAGGTAATACTACAATACAACAGTTCGGGGTCAAATGCCACTTTCTGGCAACACCACTGGTTTTACTTACATAAATTGAGAAGGGCAGAGCTGGTCCTTTCTGATGTATATTGATTATATTTTTAAGAATTTGGAGCAGCTGTATATTAGGTATTTTACTCGCACATTAAAAGATTTTTGATGTATTTATTTGTAAAATATTAATGAAAAGTACAAAAATAGATGTTTGTGAAATTGAATTTCCACACACACACTTTCCCCAGGAACTGTGGAAACGCCTCTAATTTTTTAGGACACTTATTCCACTTCTCTGGGGCCAACTTGAGAAAGTAATGATGCCTTTGTGTTTGATTTTTTTATGTACTTATCTGTATATAAATGTAAGCAACTTCATTCTAATTACAATGATAGTTTTAAAACTCTTATTCTTTGAAAATGTCTCAAAAGTTGTGTGTTATTTGGGATTTTCCAACTCCCAGACATTAATATTTATCTAAGATAAAGATTCAAACAGTTTGCCTTTTTTGTTGCTTTATAGTTATTATAGAGTATAACAGTGTGACTAACAATGAAAAAGACCGTCATTCAATTTTATTTCAGGATTATCTCATGTTTATTTAAAAAACAGTTTTACTTTTTCACTTAAAATAAACTCTGAGACTTTTTTTTTTTCTTACCATGTTTTTTTACGAAGAAAGTAAAATGACTGACTTGCACTTTTTTTGTTTCTTCTGTTTCTTTGGTTGCCAGCTCACCATGCCTTCTCCTATGCCTGAATATCTTAACGTTCACTATATCTGCGAGTCTGCCTCCAGGTTGCTTTTCTTGTCCATGCACTGGGCACGTTCCATTCCATCTTTCCAAGCTTTAGGGTAAGTGTTCAGTTACTCTCTTCGCTCATGTTGTGAATACGCACTTTTTAATATTTTTTTTCACTCTTTTCTCCAGGGACATTTTAAAATATAAGTCTACTTATTAAAACCGTTTTATAGATCTTCATCATGAACGTAAATTTTCTTAATCAAAACTACTCCCAGCTTCAGTCCAGTTCAGGTACTTTGGTTGGATTTCAAAGGAAAAAAGAGTAGATTTATAACGATCAAATGCCATCATGCTGCTACTTTTTAAATGAATTTTTAGCAAATAGGACTTCCTATCATTTTTTAATAGCTACATCCTGAACTAAGATGTTTATCAGGCAGTCACCACAAAGAAGCTCCTCTCTGGATCCCCAAATATTGTTACCTTTATAGGTGAATTAGTAGTAATAATTTTGACTTTAATAACCTGTATGAAGAAAAAGATTAGCTAGATTCAGCAAGCATTCAGGATTAAGTTGTTTAATTTCAGGGGATTTTCCAAAAACAAATGGTTGCTGTAACCAGAAAGTAATTCTTATTATTCTTTTTACAGTTTGTGTGACATGCTGCTTTTCCAGCAGAATTCAGTGTATCGCTTAAAATTCTTAAGACGAATGTAGTAGTACATTGCCCATCATCATGAGAAAACATCTCAAGACAGCATGGGGAAAAGTGATTTATGTTATTTTCAGAAGTAATTTTATGAAGACACATCAAACAAAGATACTGTATCAGCTCTGACACAAATAGAGTATAAGTCATGTTTGGCTGTTCTCATCTACAGTGTTTTTCTTTAATTCAATATCAAAATAGTGTATGACTGTGGCAGCAAAAAGGATTTCTTTTTAAAGTGAGTGACTGTCCCCTTTTCCAGGAAGGCTGTCAAAAGCAGGATGATCTGTGATTACCATTTGTGTTTGCTCAGATGTTTAAGCTAAATTATTCCACATTGTTTGGGGAAAGATACTATATTGTGTCTAACTGGAGCCTCTGTTTTGGAGAAGGAAAAAGTGAAATTCTATAAAGTTAAACAATAGCAAGAGTAACAAAACAGATAAATGTGGTGTTTTATTTTAGTAGAAATCGTTTCCGTGCAGAATTTCAAAATAAATAGCAAATTAACTTAGTACATTATATCCTTATACATTTTTAAAAGCTTTTTGTAACAGAGAGACGCTGCAAATTAGTGTTAAAACAACAAATGGGAATTGCTTTTTAAAAATAAAATGTTTTACAGAAGACCTGTCTCTCTGAAAAGATTAACAAGAAATGGTTATAGAAAATCTGCCTATTTTTTTTAATATGTTACTTCCCAATATGTTTTTCTGTTTGATTAAAAAAAAAACGGAGTAGGCTGTCTTAATAGTGTTAATAGTCACCTGTGCTAGCATTTACAGTCCCAGTCAAGATCATGGCCAACAGTATATTTAAACACTATTTAACATAAATATAAAGTTTTCCTTTTGAAGAGCTTAAGGTAGTTAACTTTTTTCAAATGGAGATTTATTTGAAATGAATGCAGCTTTTTTACTTTGAGCACATTATGTACTATAATTTTGAGTTTTGGGAGGGTGACTCATCTCACTTTTAAAATGAAATAACTGGTAATTGAGAGGAGATGACGAGCCAAAACAAAACCATGGTAATGGTTTTGTAAGGAAGATAGATAATTCTATCCAGGTGGTTTCTTCCTCAGGCAATGTAATGTTTTCCTTAGTCCTGGAAAGATAGTTGGCTTTGGCATACTGATTTACTCAACGATACCAAGTTACTGCTTAGTTCATCTTCCTGCACGAGGTTCTTTGTAGGCAAGAGATTCCTACTTGAAATGTTCATCAAGCTGGTTACAGCCTCTTAGTTTTTTGAGGCTGCTTAAGTTTGATTAGCCATAAAGTTGCTCTAGATAATACATTTATCCACACACATACCAGCTGAGTAGCCAGTACACCCTGTTTTCACTGTTCCTCAGCATAGTCCCTTCGACAGGAGATGACAAATATGTGTAGAAGCTGCATCTACAGTATCATGTCTACCATAACAAGAACTGGATCATAGTAAAAAATATTGCCCTAGGCAAGCTCTCTGTAATCTAGTATAGGACAAGTCTACATTAATCTGTCATTTGGCATATTAGTATTGCAGGAAATAATCAGAAACGTTCTTGAAAATTTCATCAACGTTCTTGCAAAATCCACTCTGTTGTATTTTTGTAGTTGAAATCCTAGCTTTAATATGCTTTGCTTCTTTGATAGGTCTTACGCTTCTTTTAACTTTCCATTATTTATAGTTACTGGCTAAAACTGTAAAACATGGTACCTGAATTTGACTCCTCACTGGTAGGATTTCCTTTTTAAGATACCGAGCTCTTGTTAAGTTCTACGAGTTAGAGATGCTTGGCAATACCGAAAGTAAGGTTACTAACATGGAAGTGCCTGAATATGGATCGATACACCTAATTTTAAGCTTCAGCATTTAAAAAAAACACTGACTACACATGAAACTTAATTTAAGGACTAATTTTTCCATCAGGCAAATCCTCATGACTTATACTTCAATGTCTGTATTTCAATTCTGATTCCAAACATGAAGAGGTTATAGAAAATAGCAGTCAGGAAGCTTAGTAACTTGACCTCACATGTTCCATTTCATGTGTATTTTTAATAAAGAAATTATACCAACCTGCCAGATTTCAGGTAGAAAAAAAAAAACAGACAAAAAAATAGACCTTTGCGTCTATTCTACACCTACAATACAGGAGCTATGCAAACTGTTTTTGTCCATGCATGCAAATGTTATCCAAAAATTAGTGTCAATACTAAGAAAACTAATATGGAATATGCCTAGACAGTTGTCATTTAGTGTAAGTTCAGCTTGCTTTTGTGATGGAGATCTATTTCTTTTTAGATCATTAAAACAAAAATTACTTCTTTACAAGTGTCACTCTAAAACAGGTATTTTCATCCTAGCATGCAAATAAAAATACTTCTTCTGCAGGGCTTCATTTTGGTACTGATTGCAGTGGTTGAATTAGATGAATGTTTTATAAACTGTTCTTCAAATTAAAAAAAACTGTGAATGCAAGTGGCTGGTTTTATTAAGTGAAATTATTGTGTTTTTTAATAGACAGGATAACAGCATATCATTAGTAAAAGCCTGCTGGAACGAACTTTTTACGCTTGGTCTTGCACAATGTTCGCAAGTTATGAATGTGGCAACTATATTAACTGCATTTGTTAATCACCTTCACGGCAGTTTACAGCAAGGTAAGGTGTATACTGGGCGCATTGCAACGCTTGGGGAATTCCGTCATGTTTTTTAAATTCTGAACTGTGCAGAAGTTTTTTAATTATCCTTCAGTTGTTAATGAAAATTTACTGTTTGTAGAGTTTAGGAGTTAGTGTTGAACCAAAATAATACTAGAAAAAGCAGTTCACAAGATGAAATTTTTTAGCAATTTTGCAAAAGTCAGCTATGCTAATACTTCCTTCCCTTCAGATTTAAAAATAAGAATAATAAAAAAAAAAAATCTTTCTAATATAGGTTAGCATTTACTGTTTTTTTTTTACAGTGTGTCTGTGTAATGCCTTATAGTGTTAATATACGTCAGCTTAAATTAGGAATGTGTCAGGTAGCATCAACGTTAAGAACGCAAGTGTACTGTGAATATGATTCCTCTGTATCAAGGGTATAAAATAAAGAATGACCCACTTGTCCTTGATGTTTATACCTGTGAGACAAAGCAGCCGAATGCCAACGTGGTGATATACTTCCTGTACATAACTTGTCTTGTTGACTTCTATATACTCGTTTTAGACTAATGCAAGCCTTCAACAGATCTTCACTAAGTATACTTCCTTTCTTATTAATCCTACATCCTGCATCTTCTACATCTTTTTCATTCAAATGAAAGAGATGTCAGTTGGCTGCCTCTTTCATCTGCAGTGAAGGAGGTGTTCTTCTGAGTGGTAGGGGAGTCCTTCAGCTAATCTTTATGTGCTTGTGAACACTCACAAGTTTTTCAGCACTAAAAGCTAAGCAAACAAAAATAGTATAGTCTTCATCTGTTCATAGTCTTAACATATTTTAATAAGGTAGATGCACATACAAAAATCTTAGCATTTTCAGGTTTAACTACATTTTATTTGCTGTTATGTGGATGAAAATTCACTGCCATTAATGCTGTGCAAAACCAGATTGGTAAGCTGTAGAAGAACATCCCACCAGACTATGAATTTTCTCTCTCCTTTTATGATGAGGGAATTAAAGAATTATTTGTGAGGGGTTTTCATGATTTAAAAATACCCACAAGATCCTCCTGTAAATAGCAATAGTTTATAATTAAAACAAATTGATTAAACCACTAAATCTAATGTATGAGCTAAACATACTAACAAATCTGTGAATGTCTTTAGGAGGGGTACAAATGGAATTTGGGAACTTATTTTGATGTACATAATTTTTAAGCATGTTCACCAAAAAGGGTATGGTAGTAATTAATAATGGTTTTATCATTACTACAAACAGGTATTTTTGACATTTAATTTGGGAATTCAGTTTGAATGCAAAAATCAGAAATTTATAACCAATGTTTTCCAGTTGTGTAGTAGGCCAGCTGCAGCATCTCCAAGAGTTTGTGTGGCCCAGGGACCCTGGTTTGATGGATCGTGGAGGGAACGTGATTTTTCAGGCCGCTTAAGCTATCACTGACCCAAGGGGAACAGCTCTGCACCAACCACATTCCCCTAGATGCAGATCAGGAAAGGTGTATAGTACACCTTCTTTTTCGGCCATGGCTTGGTCTTTGGCTGACTAAAATAACCCATGAAACTGCACACTAAGCGATCTCATTGCACCTGACCCTTAAACGTAGAGCACAGATTTGCAGTAGCGGTGTTTTCTTCACTTAACAGTCTTTCCTTTCATCGATCATTTCAAAGTCTCGTCCACCCCTGATTATGGAAGCTTTAGTGGCAGGGAGAGACCTTATTGTACAATGTGAGGAAGGAAAAAAAAAAAGGGGGGGGAAAAAAAAATTGTTATAGTCCATAATTGTTGGTGTCAAGATTATTCAGACCTAGCGTGTGAGTTTATATATAGATGGCGTAGATTTCCCACTGTTTGAATCTAATACAAATCATTATTTTTAAAAATCCAGTGTGGCCACATTTTTTGCATGTGTGTTGACTTGGGGGTTTTATATTTTATGTGCATGTTGACTTAGATAAGCTGCCAACGGACAGAGGAAAACTAGTGATGGAGCATATCTTCAAACTGCAAGAGTTCTGTAACAGCATGGTTAAGCTTTGCCTAGATGGATATGAATATGCATATTTGAAAGCAATCGTCCTCTTCAGTCCTGGTATGTAATTATTCCAAATGTAAAACTTTAAAGTATGCTATTTTTTGCCATATAACTTCTGCCTGTGTCATTATATGCAGTTACTGTCACCTGTAGACTTACTGCCTCGCTTGTTGAGGAATTTTGGAAGGTGCGTAATGAGGACTGTTAGGAAGAGGAGGGTTAATCTTTTAATGTAAAGAGTTGAATGCTACTTTGGAGACTTAAGTTTTACTCTTGCCACTGCTATTAATTTTTCTTATTATTATTATGTCTTTATTTATTGCTTTTAATCCTGTGCCTCCTTTCTGGAGTACTTTTTCTGAGGACTGTCAGTTTGATTTTCAGAAGTGTTGCTCTTACACATCCAGCTGAGGTGGACTGAAGTTGGGTTTTTAATGTATGAAAGACTATCTGGGCATCAGTTCTCACGTACAAAATTACAGAAAATTACCTATCACCTCACGTCGCATAGGTATTTTGAAAATAAATCTTACATACAGCATTTCGGGTGAATGAACACCGCAAACATTCCCTTATATTATTATTTCTGTCTTCTGAACAATATTTGCCTAATGTGCTCCAAGTAACGTTACTGGACATACATTAGACAGCAAAGATAAAATAAAATAATGATTATTTTTTCCTTCTGGGAGATTAGTCTACAATATGGAGGAAGAAGAGTCTGGTTATGATAGATAGAGAATGAGTAGTTAGATCATGCAACACACATACCTGGACTGTAGAAAATTGCAAAATTAATTTTACTTATTTGAAAATTGTAGAATTAACTTTTTACTAAAGGCATTCAGATATTGTATCACTATATTGCAGCTCTTAGCTCATTCAGAATTTAGGAATTTAATATAAAACCAAAACCAAATCCTTTGATAAAAGAAAAATCTATAAACCTCAAATACTTTCTGTATCTCCCGGAATTTTTCCATCACGTTTAGAAAGTAAATCTTCAGTCATTCCATTTTGCATTAGAAAGTTTTAAAAGCATCAACAGCTTGGATGTTGGATGAGGATTATGGATAATCCTCGTTGGCTCTGCCTTTTTTAGATGCTGATGTCCCATAGAAAAGATCAGAGCAAATTTTAAGAAGTTGTCTGAAGCTTAGTGACCTCCCACTCCCACTCCCCATCAGTAGTTTAGAATATGGAGGAGAACTGGGTATTCGGTTCTTGACAGTTCTGTAGATTTATTAGATCTGTGAAGAACTTTATTTTTCCATTCAGATGCAGCTCACCGTTTCACAGAAAAATTAGTTGAAGTGAGAAAATCTTTTGGAACTTGGACGCTTCCAAAATGTAAATTTTAAGCAGGTTTTCTAATATATAAAAATAAAAATCATTGTGAGGTTCTTGCTTTGCAGTGTCCCTTATATTTACATGATCTTTTTTATATATATAGTATGTACAAGGAGTAACCACATCTCCCAGTCAAAGTGGCGGCATCAGCATGAGCAGGAATTCATGGTACTCATCTAAGTGTACAACAGAACCCTACATATCTTCCATTGCTTTTTTTCTTTTTTTGTTATATTGCATTAATGGAAGACTTCCGAGATGAAAGACATTCTTGCAATTAAGAGGCAGTAAAGGAGTATCAGAACCTTCCAGGAAAGATGATAAATTCCTAGAGGATATTCCAGTGATGCTCTTCTATTGTGGATCAATAAGGAAAATCAGATCCTGAGTGTTTTCACTATAGAACATAATCCCACTGTCAGTCCTCATGACTAGGAGAATCTTTCATGGTTTTGACGTGTTTGCTTCTACAGTCCACTGAATTACAGGAATGATTTCCGTTTTCTGATAAGCAGTACCCACCATGAGTTTAATTGCAATATTAAAGAGCATTTGCAGTTTTTCTTTTCCGCTGAGGACTGAAGAGTTGCATGGACTTTTCACCATTATTTCAGAAGAGGCAAAGACTTCCTTTAAGAGGAGGGTGGGTGGGTGTTTGCTTGTTTAATTTTAGTGGATAATGCTTACAGGAGATGTAATTCTCCTTTAGGTGTTACTTACCCCAAAATAGTCCTTTCATGGCATTCCCATACTCGGAACTGGTACAGGTTGCTCCAGGAAAGAAAAAAAAAAATGATGGAAGAATGTCTACTAGGATTTATGACAGGATCTGTTGGCCTGTCTGAAGAAATCAATCCTGTTAGACGCCAGAAAATACTTCTCTAGGAACCTCACACTTGCAAAGCAATATTTACTTATTTGTTTAGTCTGAAGTTAATTTGTCTCCTCCTGATTAGATTTGACAACACAAAAGGTAGAAGGAAAAATATCGTGGGAAAAGACTATATCCAGTCACGTGATTGAGATTACTTTTCTTTAGCTCGCATGCTTTCAGGATCACATTCTTAATGATGTGAAGATGCTTTAATGGCAATATGTTGTCAATATTCTTGATCCTATGAGCCATATAACAAAATCTTCATATACCTGAAAGTCGCATTCAGTACCTTGAGCAGAAGGAATGTTGTGGCAGTGATTCACAGGCCAGAAATTACAATTTCAGGGATTTTACTGCTCTGCTACAGGATGGGGCTGGGCTGCACATGCAGCAGAGCCCTAAGGTAAGAACATCTGCTTTAGCAAATCTGCTGATTTGCTGTATTCCATAGCTGGAGACTTCAAAATTACTGAAAATCTTCTGTGCCAAGCCAGCTGTTTGACTGTCACAAGACAGCCTTGGGCAAGGAGATGAGTGTAAAGGGAGTGCCTAGAAGACTTTGCATCTTTATAAATGGCTACTAGTGTACTAGCAGTGGTCTTCAAACTACTGGCTTTAGAAGTTGACTTCTGTGTTTCTGACATTGCTCTAAAAGCATCATCATGAAGTGATGCATATTGCATGTCAACAACAACCCTTCAAAATGTGTTGCTTCTTTATGAACTTGTTAACTTCTTGTCTTTCAGAATGACTGAATTGCTGTATAGAACAAAATATTCCTCTGTGAAATGATGTGTTCAGGGGAGTCCAATGTATCATAACTGTTAAATTGCTCTGAAAGCTCCTATATCTGCAGAGCTAGACCAAAAACTCCTGGGTTTCTTAATAGAAGGCCATATATTTGGAGAGGAGGAGGGACTGCTAGAAATAATATTTTATCTGACATAATTTGGCAGGTCGTTTATGATCCCATTTCTGAAAAATAAAAATCTACATGATTTGTCATGCTACTATGACAGTAAAATATTTACATTAAGATAAATGGATAATAAAAATTACAGACCGTGTAAAATGTTCAGAATTACCGGATAATAATTTCCAAATGTGTCTTGGCAGTTAGGTTAATATCCTTTCATTTTAGCAAGATTTACATTTCAAGTGTTTAAATCACTGCTAAAAATGATGTTTGGCATGTTTGAAAATTTTACACCAAACAGTTGAAAAAGAATGATCTGCTACATATCTTCTACAGTTCCAGGAAACAAATGGTTCATAGCCTTTTATTCTGCTTTTTCCACTGATCTTAATTTTACAATATTCCAATAAATGTCAGTGTATTGAAACAATGCTGTTCTACTGCTACACAGAGAACAGAGCTGTATCATCAAGATTGATGTGAACATTGCAAGTACTGCATTTATTTGAACTCTTCAAAATGTCTGGTTGTATTTATAAAAAACTAAGTAAAACATAACCACAGAGGAAAAGAAATAGAAGGAGGTAAAGCAGAGTCCACCGCTAAAACTGTGAAGTTGCTGCAGCTACCAAATAATGATTTCGGTATGCTTACAATTAGATAATCTGTATGGATTTTAGTGCATCTTACATAAAACAGGTATAACAATGTAGAGTGGGTTTTTTTCAGATCACCCAGGTCTAGAAAATGTGGTACAGATTGAGAAATTTCAAGAAAAGGCTTACATGGAGTTCCAAGACTATGTAACAAAAGCATATCCAGATGATACTTACAGGTCTGTAAACTTATATGCTTACTTGATTGATTCTCTTTTCAGAGCGTTGGTAATACTGATTTGTACAGTATTTCTTGTAATAAATATGCACATTTTCTTCTTAGCTCCTTAAAGGTAAGAAATTACCTTTAGATTATTTCAAATACTATGCATGTACTCATACATATTATTTATCGGCTCATTTATTAATAATTTAAAAAAATGAAATATTGGAAATAAATATTTGTAATGTTTTCATTTCGAATTGCACGTACTTGGAATATTTCCTTGCTTAGTCTAAGTCCAAACATTATTCAGTCCATGTAATTGACAGGCATATCCACATTTTTTTGTACTGTTGAAGACTTGACTGGACATAAATTTAATACTCTACTGATTTAAATATTTAAGCCTTTCATAAACTAGGTATAACGAATTTTGACTAGTATTGCCCTTTGTTCATTTTTTCTCTTCTCTTACTGTTAACACATTTGTGAATAACACTAAAATCTGTGACCAGAAGTAACACTTTTTACCAAACTTATTTTCCAGACTGTCTAGACTTCTTCTCCGATTGCCTGCTCTTAGGCTGATGAGTGCTGCCATCACTGAAGAGCTATTCTTTGCAGGACTAATTGGAAATGTTCAGATTGATAGCATCATCCCATATATTCTGCGAATGGAGACAGCGGACTATAACTCTCAGATAATTGGTCATGCCGTATAAAAGTAGCAGTCAAGGATTCTGTACCATGGCAGTCATGGTGATGTAAATGCATACCCTGTCTCCAAGAGATGGCAATAAGCCTTCCCATGCACCTTTCCAAAGAAGGCTAATATTCCTCCTTTCCAGCACACTTGGGAAACGTGGTGGAGTGTATTAAGGAATATAGGATCGCTTCCTATTTTTCACCTGATCTCCAAGGACTTGTAAATTATCTCGATATCTGAAGAAAGTCAAGAATTGTCCATCCTATTTTTGTAGATAGATGAACTTGGAATATTTGTTTATGAAGTCCAGGCTTGTGAAGAAACTGAAGAAGCTTTGACTGAACTAAGGTATCTCAACTTAGTTTGATGTTTTAGACAAATAAATTAACTTTCCTCTCTGAGTTGTGTTTTCAGTGTTTTGCTACTAGTTCTTTCTCACTGATCAAATGGAAAATACATGATCAAACATCCTGAAAAGGCCAGTGTTTCCATGGAAACGACCATTATAATCAAACTTAGTTTTTCCTGTTGTTTTGAAGAGAGATTTGTTTCTTATTGAGGGAAATGCTGGACACCATTACAAGTGCAGAGGAAGTAGAGGAAGTTCACATTTTAAAATATTCTGATGATACATTGATGCAGGTGATCAAAAGTGAAGCAGCAAAGGGTCAGTACTGACTGGTTTGTGGATGCAAAGGAATACTGTGTTGTAGTATTATGTCTTGCTAGACATCAGCTGTTTTATACTATGAAAAACTAACAGAGAAGTGTATACTGCAGGTATTCAAAGACAGCATCCTCCTGTTTTTTCTGGTCTCGGAAGTTAAAGGTTTTTCACACTACCCCTCCCGCTTTCATACTCAGTGCACAACCATGGAGGCATTCTAGATGCCTCTTAACTTGTGTTCATATCTTTATTTTTTTTTATTGTTGTTAGCCTTTGGCTATGTAGTTCTCTTTTCCAGCCAGTCTCATATGATTATTTTTTAAATTTGAGTTTGTCAAATCCAGTGCCCCTCCCTATGGGAGTGTAGACTCTGCTGCTTTTCCTTTCCTTATTAGAAATGGGTCTAGATACTTCATATATGTTGCCTGAATCATACTCCATAGCTCCATCTAAGGATGGGTTTAAATGTTTTTCTGTCTTGAGGCATGTGCCTCACTGGCAAGTAATGCTGACATATGGCTGCTTCTTGCTTCCTTTGCAACGGGAAGTTATATGTCCCTAGCACATTTAATACCCGTTGCTTAAAATGAGAGAATATCCTAGTAAAAGCGGTGGTCTACCTCTGACACTAGCATTTAGGATTATCTAAATCTTGGATCAAGGCCGGGTTCTATTTGTCATGGACCTTCTCTTTCTCTGGCAACACTGGGTGAGGAAGAGCCTCACCCAATTAAGAAACACATGGTTGCACCAGAAATCACTTAGCTAAAACATCAGCTTAAATGAGGGCCTTTGCCCACTCTGCAGTAGCAGCTCCAAGGCCCCCCTAATACCAAGAGGTTACTAGATGAGGCTTGAGTGAGTTCTGTAGTTTTTCTCAGCACCTAAGGACCTCAACCAGCCAAAAAGCATCAGAGAATTGCCTCTGAGCCTGAATTTCTGTGTTCAGTTCCACTAACTGAGCTGCTTGGATCTTCCTCCACCCAAGCTCTGTAATCAGAACTTGTACTACAGGATCAGTCATATCCAGTACCACAGACCCAAGCACTCAGTGCTGAGGACCGCTGATGGGATGGAACCATCCCCGCTGTTCTGCCATGGCACTTACTGACTTGCTGTAGGACAGCCTTCAGTGTTGCAGCTGGCCGTGGCAGCCGAGCTCTTCCCACATTCCACCTTTCAAAGGGCGCAGCATTCAAGCTCTTCATCTGTGTTCCCTGGAGAGCAGTATGAGGACTACTTCTCTGCATCTCAGGAGGTATGCGACTCATCAGCAGGGCTTATGGAAATATGAGAGACAGTTGCTGCCAATATGTGCAGTGCTGTGCTTGTTCTCTCCCCAAAGATTAGAGGCCCACCTTGCTATCTGTAGGACCAAGTTGCAGATGGGAAGTCTGTCATTCTTCAGTTCAGCTCTCCTTAGAAATTCTGACACTGCTTTCTAGCTCTGTGCTATCCCAAACCCACTTCTGGCCCTGACAGGCATGGGAGATGTACAGTCCTCTGTCTTAAACCTTTTAAGGAAGCTGACAGCACATTACTCCTGAATATTTTGGAGGTCATTTCCCAGACATTCCAATACTCTTGGAAGAGATTTATTCCAACATTCTCCAGATTGATGTAACCCAGATAACAGATAGAAATAAAAGCTAGTTTTCCTTCTAAATGCAGTACATGGTGCAAATCTCTCTCACGTCCTTGCAGAAATCTTTTACTCCATAGCTTGAGCCTCAGGTGTGATAGGGAGTTCTTTGTTTACAGCTGGCCAAAAGATTCAGCTGATGCAGCCTCTCGAATGGTACTGTCCAGAAACAATCCTGTCTTCAGAAACAGTTGAGAAAATACCACTGTTTCTACAGATGTAAATCTTTAGTGATTGAATCCCTCAGCTCATACGTTTTTATCATAGAATAGCCCGGGTTTGAAGGCACCTTGAAAGATCATCCAGTCCAACCTTTTGTGGGAAAGGGAGCCAAGATGAGATGATCTAGCACCCTGTGCAATCGCATCTTGAAAACCTCCAGTGATGGGGACTCCACCACATCCCTGGGGAGGTTGTTGCAGTGGTTGATCGTTCTCAGCATAAAAAAATTCTGTCTTATATTGAGATCTCTAAGACTTTTCAAAGATTATAGACAGTGGCCTTGCACCCGTGTCAGCCACTTCTTTTAATACCCCAGGGTGGATTTCCTCTGGGTCCGTGGATTTATGTGGGTTGAGCCCTTGCAAGAGGGCCCTACAGACCAGCCCTTCCTCCACTACTGGTGGGTTGACACATGCGTTGCCATAGCTACTTGATCCTGTGCTCTGTGGTCCGGCTATGCTGGTAAAGACAGAGGCAAAGAAGATACCGAGAACCTCTGCCTTGTCAGCATTATTAGTGAGTAGTTTCCCTGCCCTGTTAGGCAATGGGTCGGTGTCTTCCCTGGGCTTCTGCTCACATATCTGAGGAACCCTTTCTTGTTCTTGACATCTTTGACCAATTTCAGTTCTAGCTGAGCCTTCCTGACTGCATCTCTGCTTGCCCTAGCAAGGTTCTTGTAGTCCTTGATGGGTATTTAGCTGCCTTTCCATAACTGGTATGCTTCTTTTTTGCCTTTCTTTTTTTCCTTTTTGTCAGAGCACTGTTTTGGAGGAGATGGTCTCAGAACCTTATTTTCTCTGGATTTCTGTTTTTGCTTCCTCTTTGTGCCCTAGTCAGTTTGACTACAAGTTAGCCTGCTTCAGTAGCGTGTGGACTGCCATAACCACTGACTGCTGGGTCAAGGCTACTTTCTTAGGAAGTGTCAACTCAAAAACACAAGAACCTTGGTCATGTTTCATATCAGGTCATTTAAATTCAGGTGTTTGAAACATGTCCTTGCTGTTCTTTTTGATGCCCATCCCCTCTGCTGGGCAGCAGCAGATCTAAATCCTGATGGCTGACTTTTCCCCCTCCCATACCTTTTACTCTTCTTTTCCTGGCAAATCCCTTGGACTTCATCTCCAGTTTCTTCCAGATCGCCAAATCAGGTAATTTACCCATCCATGTTTTTGTTTTTAAATCCTGTATTTTCAGGTCTTGAGATTTCCCTTCACATGTTGTGTAGCGAATTAATATTGTCTTCTGATTTGCATGGGACAGAGACTTATAGATTATCTTTCATCTAGTTCTGTTGACCAGCTGAGAAATCAAACAGGAGAACCATCTCCAGACTAGGTAATGGACTTTATTACCTCTCTTGAACAGTATGGTTGAGTCACCACCAGTAATCAGGATATACTCTAAAAGTTCTCAGACTACATTTGAGGCTTTGCTCAATAATATCTGTTTCATATCTTTGCAAACTGGACAACTAGTTCAAGAAATCTTCAACCAAAGAACGGAGAAGTCTCTGCCAGCCACCTTTTTCTGAGAATACTGGGACGCTTAATTATCTGTGGTGTGGCCATCTAGATGCATATGCACATAAAGAAAAGTAGCTTATCTCAAAGAGATTCTAGCAGCTTGTGCGTTGTCCATATATGTGATAACCATATACCCTTCTCCCTTGCTATGTGTGGCTGACAGAATATTATAAGTCTATGCCTGTTGTCAAGTCAAGGAAAAGGGAGAGAGGTGAGTACAAACCCACAGTATTGTGAGGGCCAAAAAACCCCCATTTTTTGATCTTGGACACCTCTGATGTTTGGACCTCTATAGAGCAAATGTGCATACACACAACGCATTGCAAAGAGCTCTGGCTACTGGTAAGTAACCTTTTTTTCCCCAAAGTTTTCTTACATTTTTTCATAATAATAAATTTTCATCATAGGTTCAGTAATGATTTAAAGGTGGGATGCGCAGCTGGTCTATACTGCCTGGCAAGTGTCAGCTCTCTTGTCTTCATGATAATCTACAAGCTGGATCCCATACTACAAGTTGTTGCTTCAGTGTTATTCACTTTGCTCATCAAGATTTTTCATTAATCATTTAAAAATAATTTCATTAATCATTCTTAAACTATAAATTCATGCTTTTCATAAGGAATGAGGCATAACTGTGTTTTCTCAGGAATGGGAGCTTTAAAACAGGTAAATTAATACAGGGATGAACATTTTTTTTCCATATTTCTGGATGTTAACCATTGCAGTCATCTAAGAATAATGCAACAGCTCATGGAAAGGTTAAACAGTGAAGTTCTGGGTTTTGTTGTTTGTTGATTTTTTTTTTTCAGGGTAGCTACCGCTCAGTTAAATGGAGCATATGAAGTTACCTTCAGCTCAGGCCCTTAGTGTTTCTAACAGCTATTTTTTATGATGACATGATCTCACATTGCCACCTGTGTGATTTATTGCCATTTATAGTCTTGTGAATAAATGTTCTTTGCTACTGAATGAAAGGCTGGCTAATATTACTAGTTTCTTTCATGCTGTTCAGTAACACAGTTAATCAGCTAACAGAAATGTGAATACTGAAGCTCACTCCACCATCGATGTTAAAATATCTCATTATTTTTGTGACCTCCTCCTTTCACCTTTAATTTTTCAACTTTTTGATCTTCAGCAGTCTGACAGTTTTCATACCCAATCAGGATTTAACCAAACTGTGGCATTTACTAGCCAAAAAATAAGTCTCTTTGCCAATGAAAGGACAAGTTTCATTTCAACAGCTTTAAAATCTTCAATGTTAAGAGCAAGAAAAGTCATTTTAATATAAATCACGTGAAAAACAATTTTATACATTTTAGAATCCTAGCATTTAAAGACGGGAGCAATGTTACGTATAATAAGCTTACTAGTTCAAACATTTTTCATGAAAGTCTATGTTGTACATATATACATGGGTTGAGGTTGCTTGTTTCATACTGGTAAAGTTCCTGGTGCAAATAATTGTTATAAACTGTTTTCCTAGGTGCATTCATTGCAATACCTTCTGCCATTCGAAACTTACCTGTCCATACGTTTATTCTCTTTGTGGGATCTTCAGTGTCAGTGAAAGTCAGTCTGTTCATTTTGAAACTGGTCTGTTAGTTTTGTTCAGCCTCTGTGGTTTGCTAGTACATCGGTTTTAGCATAAGCATTACAATGTCACTGTAGTTGTTTTGCTGTTGTGTAAAAAAATCACTGTAAATCTCTTGAAACCTGGCTAAATTGGTAAATTCTATTTTGGCTGTATTTTTTAGAATAAATTGTAACTTTCTATTCTAGAAAACAATCGCAGTAACCTATTACTTTGTTAGTGTTTTATATGGATTGACTTACAGACCTAAACCAGTGTAAAACAGTTTGTGGATCTTTCATACTTCTATTACACAATGTAGTATTGTCAATTATATTCAGTCTCTGGGATTTGTGATAGCTGCAATATCTTGCTGTTTGCTAACCTTTGTTGCTACTAACCCTTTGTTTCCATGCTTACTACTTTCTGGCCTATGAATTTGGGAATGTAATAATTTATTATAAAATTTAAGTTACCAATGTTTTGCTTTTTAAAACACTTCATAGAAATATGTATTATAATGAACCCTGATCAGAGATCTTCATGTCATATAATGCAATAATGTATATTTGGAAATGATTATTTGATTCATTATGGATCAGTTTTAGGTTGGAAGTTAGAATATGGTTGAATACAGGTTTTTTTTCTTTTGAAAGAAATACTGACTTCAGGTGTTCAGGTTTAATTATCTCAATTTTAAATATTACTGGATAAATAATGAATTTATTCATGTTTGAAATTGTGAAATTATCAGAAATTTTGGTCTATTCCAGAATTGATTTCTCAATGACAATTGAAAAAGTGTAATTTTTTTTTAGTCTTGTCTTCTATTATAAATGAATGTGGCATTTGCATGAAGGTGCAGATAACCCAGAATAGCATCCCAAATGAGAAACGAGCTACCGTTCTTTCCATGTTTAAATTCTGAAATGTTTTATCATGAAGTGTCGTGGCTTAACCCCAGCTGGCAACTAAACACCATGCAGCTGCTCGCTCATTCCTCCCCCTCCCAGGAGAATTGGGGAAAAAAAGTAAAGCTCTTGGATTGAGATAAAGACAGTTAATAGGACAGCAAAGGAAGAGGAAATAATAATAGAATATACAAAACGAGTGATGCACGGTGCAATTGCTCACCACCTGCTGACCGATGCCCAGCCCATCCCCGAGCAGCGATGCCAGCCCCCCGGCCAGCTCCCCCGTTTATATACCGAGCATGATGTCATATGGTGGGGAATATCCCTCTGGCCAGTTTAGGTCAGCTGTCCTGGCTATGCTCCCGCCCAGCTTCCTGTGCACCTCCTTGCTGGCAGAGTGTGGGAAGCTGAAAAGTCCTTGATTTAGTATAAGCACTATATAGCAACAGCTAAAACATCAGTGTATTATCAACATTATTCTCATACTAAATCCAAACCACAGCACTATACCAGCTACTAGGAAGAAAATTAACTCTATGCCAGACGAAACCAAGACATGAAGTAAATTAATTACCCACTGACACACTGCAGAGAAAATGTTTATAAGGTGCACTGGTAAAACATGCAATGAGTTTACTAATTATGAGAGCTGGAAATAAGCATTTAGAGTCTCTTCCCCATCAAAACTTACTCCAGGCTCTCTCTTGCCTGTTTTAAAAACTTACCTTTCCCAGTACTTAGAATCACAGTATCACAGAATGGTTTAGTTGGAAGGGATCTTCAAATATCATCTCATCTAACCCCCTGCCATGGGCAGGGACATCTCCCACTAGACCAGGTTGCTCAAAGCCCCATCCAGCCTGGCTTTGAACACTTCCAGGGATGGGGCATCCACAGCTTTCCTGGGCAACCTGTTCCACTGTCCCACCACCCTCATCATATAGAATTTCTTCCTTCTCCTTTCTGATCTAAATCAGCTGTCTTCCAGTTTAAAACCATTACCCCTTGTCCTGTCATTACAGGCCCCGGTAAGAAGTCTTTCTGCATCTTTCTAATAAACCCCCTTTATATATTGGACAGCCACAATAAGGTCTCCTCGGAGCCTTCTCTTCTCCAGGCTGAACAACCCCAGCTCTCTCAGCCTGTCCTCAAAGGAGTGGGGTTACAGCCCTCTGATCATTTTTGTGGCCCTCCTTTGGACCCGCTCTAATGTCTACAGAGCCCTGTTACCCAGGGCTAATCAGTTACTCTCTCTCTCATACCACTAAACTTGCCATAGCCATTTGGTCACCTCTGAAGGGAAGAGGAAGAACTCTCTAGGAAAAAAGTGCTCTTCTGGTGAATAGCAAAAACTTGTCTGGGAACTCTCCAATTTTATTTCCCTGGGGCATCTCCCTTTTTCCGTCTACTCAGCAAACATCCCTAGCACCCGCATACCTCTATCAAATAACCCCAAAGAACATTTGTCCTTCATCATATGACCCCATCTCACATGAGCTCCTCTGGTTTTCTTCATATGTGTAAAAACTCTTGTGTTAATACGTGCCTGTGCTCAGCCACCTCAGTCTTCCTTTACGTTCTGAGCTCTCTCATGTAAAGCCCTACCCTCGCTCCGATATACAACAGCTAGTAAAGAATACTGTTTTCTCCTACATTAATCTTTATTGGAAGAAGTCAGGGACGTGCATTTTGGCTTGAGTGTAGGAACCGAGTTGTGTCCTCTGAGTCACTGCATTGGAAAGCAAGTCATTTGGACCACTAGAATATCACCGTCTTCAAGTATCAACAGCTGGACACTTAAGGATTTTGTAGCTGTTGATACAGGCTGAGCTAATGCATTTCCTGATTAAGTTTTAGTAACCGGTTCTTGTAGTAATGCTTGCTCAAACATATTTTCAAGTTAACTGCGCTCAGATTAGGGGAAGGTGGTGCTAATAAGGAGAGCACAGTATTTGTGGATTGTCTGGAGTTGTAGAGGGAAAGGAGGATAGCACAGAAGCGATGTTCTTGGGAATGATTTTAACTAAACTTCTGTGGTGGAGTTGCCTGTGAGAATAGAGAAACTAGATGGAGCCGCTCCACCATGGATTCTTCTCACATTCTTCTGAAACAGTGCATTTCACTCAGCAGAACTGTCCACTGGACATCCAGAGGACCAAACTGCCATGCTCTAAACCTCCCGGTAATACCAACTTCCTAAACAAGAAAGTTGGTTGGCAAGAGACTTATGAGCAGCCAACTCTGTGGCTTTGGTCCTGCAGGCTTCTGGTGTTCTGCAGACCTGCAGCCTAATCCCTTCCAAGAAGCTGTTCATGAGGTCTCCAAGCTCCTTTATGACGACTTCAATTCTTCTTCATCTTAAAGTTTCACAAGGGAGCAAACTGAATAGCCACATACTTTGGCTAATGAAGGCTAGCTGAGGAACAATTCTAAAATGAGGGGTTTTGTTTCACCCTGTAACCAGTTGAATTTTGCCATTGGGAAATGGAAGATGAAGGTAGAGTTACTGCTGGAGACAACCAAAACAGCTCCCACAAAGCGATAGGTGTTTTCTAAAAGTGACGGTAAAGGTATTATTCTGGGGGTTTTGAGTGTTTTACTGTTTGTTAGAGGCAGATACTTGAATGGTTTTTTGAAAATTGTGGACATTTTTTGGTAACATTACACTTTAGTTACAGGCTATGAATTTACCTTTTCACCTTTTAGAGCCATTGAAACTGAGTGACGGAAATTTTTTCATCGTGCTTTTGAGAAATAATACGGATTATTTGACTGGCTAAAAAATCCATTAGCAAAAGCATTAGAGAGTGCATTGCTTAGACTAGAGGGAGAGAAACTATGGTTAGAGACTGGACTTGAGTATTATGGGACACAATTCTGGAGATTCGTGGATTGGACTTTGCTTCTGGAACTTTGCAATTTTAGAAAGATGGGGCAGGAAGTGATACCATTTTCAAAATCTACATAGTTTGGTCTTACTTCTGTTGGATTTTTTTCTTAGTTTAATTAAGAAAATGAATTGCAAATGTATGTTGCACAGTTGTGAACCATTGCAGAATAAATTTATGTGACTTTCCATACTAAGAATAGAGGGAATGGCAGTGGAGTAGACAAACATCATAAAAATAGTTCTTCTAAGGTAAAATGTAAATGCTAAATTACTCTGTAGATCAGTTGATTTTTGCACTTCCTGAGAATATATGAACTTAGGTTTTTCAAGATCAGTTGGACCACTGAATAAAGCTCTTTGAAGAAAAGCTGAAATATGTAGGACTCTGTGAGGCTGTTGTGTGCTATCAAAGTCAAGGGACGTTGCATGTCATCCTTTGGGTCATCGGGAAATGGATTTGTTTATCTTTGAAAAACATGTTATTGGTTTTTACACTCTGAATCTGTATTAGAAAAGAAGCAACTAACTCATGTGTTCAGACTTGAGAGAGTTTTTTTTTTAGGCCTGAAAAAGAGTTCTGTCAGTAATTTACTGCCATTTACTTGGACCACAGGAGAAAAACAAGGCAACATTAAATGTGTTTAGCAAGATCTTTTGAGGCAGTGAGGTTCAGTGTACTAACTTTGGGGGAACAAAAGCGACATCTAACAGAGTCTTAAATTTTAAAAACTGGGAATTAAAAATTTCTTATGCGTTCTTATGAGTTTTATAAGTTACTTGAGTGAAGAGACGCTGTCTCCCAAAGATGCCCCAATAAATTCTTAGGAAGATGCTATATTTGCACTTCTATTTGACCGTGACATTTGCACCGAGTTCAGGGAGAATTTTGAACACCGCAGTAGGATTCTTTTTTCATGCTCAGTGACCAAACACATTAACAAAAGCAGTATAAGCAGATGTGATGGGACTTGAGCAGTTACAAGCTAATGAAATTCTCAGTGGAGATCTCACTTGACCCAATTAATGGAGAAAAATAGTACAAAGAAAGATCAAAATGTAATTCTCAGATGCTGTAAAATGTTCCTGCTACTAAGAACTCATTGCCACAAAATCTTCTGTAGGATCAAAGTCACATTAAGAAGTTGACCCCTTCTTCCAGTTTTGCTCCACAATGCCCTATCCTCCACAGTGGTCCCAGTCTAAGAATCATGGTGCCACATGGATCAGTGAAGTGATCCAGATCATTTTAACCCTTGGGAAAAAAACCCCAACCCACTGTTATTTCACTGCCAGCAGAGAAAATGCTCATGGAATAATACTCTCAGTCAGTGAAAATTATCCAAGTTATGTGAATCAGGAATAGGCTTAGAAATTGGTTCAAGAGTTGAACCATTTCAGTGCTTCAAAAGTTGTCTGACCTAATTTAAACTACATTTGTTTCATATTTTACACTCCATCATCAGTAGTTTATATCAAAATGGTTGCTGTGTACGTAGTTACAGCCAACAAAACAAATTAATTTTGACTGTACATGTTCCTCCCTGGTTTTCTGCCTGCTAATAATGTACAATTACCTGAGCGTATTTTAATATATTTTATAAATCTCCTAAGAGATTTGATTGTGAAAATACAAATAACCTACGACAAGTGTACTGAAGCCTGAGCCTTACAACAAAACAGATGCTGTGGTTAGAGGGCAGAGCACTGAATCAGCAGGGCTTGTGTTTTGTGTTTGAGCACAAAATCACTTGTGTTTAAATTAAAAAATTTGAATGGGAAACTTGGACCACTAGACTTTAAGCTGAAATGGGTACTACATTTCTACACCGTGAACTTGGCTGACAGACCTTTTTCCCAGTCTCATTTTCCTTTCAGGTTTAACACCACCTGCTTCATTTTTCACTTCAACTCCTGCTTTGTCCCTTCCCAAATCCCCAGTTCCAAGTGTCGGTTCCCACCCAGCAGCTTGGCCTCGGTACTGACTGACAGCCAGGCTCCACTGATCAGCCCATGCTCGTTACAGCACTGATGATGTGTTTACCGGCTGCTTTTCCAAATCCTGCCTGCTCTGGCAAGGTACCGTAGATCTATTTTTGGCTGGCCTGTGTAGCCCTAGCCTTGTGAAGGTCAATGAAGTAGTTTCTGCACCTTGCCAGACCAGCCTTGCAGCGACAGCGGTAAAGTACTCACAGTGTCCACAGCAGGGACATCAAAAATATTTCTTCCTGCTGATGCACAATCAGGAGAAGGCAGTGGGACAAGACAGAGATGGTGGGGCGGAGAGGTGGATGAGATAAGACATACACATTCCTTAATGGCCTACCAGAGTTGGGAAAAGCCAGGGAGAGGCAGGACTGTTAAGTCCTTCCCTGACCATCACCCACAGTCTGCATGGGGTGAGATGGCACCTCCCCTGTCTCCTAATTTTTGATGTACACAATCCTGGACTCCTCACTGGCAGTCTTGGTAACTCTTTTTTAATCACAGATCCTGTGACCTGTGTGAAATAAGGGATAAAAAAATACACATTTTGATTAAAAAGGGGGTTTGTCCCTATCGTGAAGTCCTTTGTGTCTTGCTGATCTTCACATGTGAGCACTAGGCAAATGCTCTTTTTATGGATCTAGACTATGCAGATTGGAAGCCAAAATCTCTGCGTCTTCATCAGAAAATACCCTTCAGCAACCTTAGCAAAGGCCAGAAGAAGGATCTCACTGCTGGATGTTTCTGGATAGTTGCTCTGTCACAACAAAGCAAACCATGTGCTAGCTGCACTGGGAGAAGGGTGGTCTGCCAGTCCAGGGAAATTATCATCCCCTCGGCTGCTGAGGTGGTATCTGGGATACCAGGGTCCCGTTCAAGCAGGACGTTGAGATCCTGCTCCAGCAGAGGGCTGTTGCAACAGCCAACAGCCAAGGACACGCGGATTTGTGAAGATGGGGTTTGGGTTCTGCACCTACAGCCTGGTGATGAGGTGGTCGGGGCGTCTAAATGCAGCCTACAGCTCTTCGCAGGAGAGCTAACAAGGACGATATTCCTCATCGGAACCATATTCCTCATCGGAGCGGGTGACAGAGCAGGAAGGGATGGCTGAAGAGCCGCTTGCGAGGCTGAGGCGGGATCAGCAGTAACGTCCTCGGCTGCTGGGCAGGGCAGCACCGGATAAAGCTCCCTTCTCCCCCGTTCTCCGGGGCACGCCAGGGAGAGCCACGGCGGGCCTGCTCCACGCCGGACGCCGGCCTGGACGGCCCCAGAGGCCGCATCCAGCCGGCCCAGCCTCCGCGGCCCGGGCAGCCGCGTCCGGTCCCGCCGGGGCGGTGTTTGGGTAACCACCAAGCAAACGACGGACGGTG